>JACBKR010001132.1:0-46077 GCA_014218235.1 Colocasia esculenta | reverse complement strand
AGGAAAAGTGGTGCAACCTAAAGCTGCATATGTGCTTGGGGCCAGACAGATTAAGGAAGTGTTGCAATGGTTAAAGCAATTGAGATTTCCGGAAGGATATGTCTCGAATATTGCGCGTTGTGTAAATGTCAACGAGGGAAAAATATACGGAATGAAGAGTCATGACTGCCATGTTTTCATGCAAAGACTGATGCCTCTTGCTTTCGTGAGTTGTTGCCGAAACAAATATGGGGAGCAAGACTGAGCTGAGTCAATTCTTCAGGATTTTATCTGCATCAGAACTCAAAATTCATGACTTGCAAAATATAGAGCAAAATATAATTCAGACAGTCTGCAAATAGAGAAGATATTTCCTCCAGCATTCTTTGATTCAATGGAGCACCTGATCATCCATTTACCATATGAGGCAAGGGTCGGAGGACCAGTACAATTTCGATGGATGTATCCGTTTGAGAGGTATTTTACATCTCAATTTATTGCCATTACGACGATCTTTTATATTACTTATGTATGCATTTGAATTATTGTCGTAGGTGCATGCACGATCTTAAGATGAAAGTCCGTAACAAAGCACAAGTTGAGGGCTCCATTACTCAGGGTACCTCATTGAGGAGATATCGAACTTCTGTTCGATGTACTTTGACACGGAAATACGAACCCGACGCACTCAACCTCCACGTAATGATGATGGTGGAGATTCTGAGGTGTCAGACCGACTCTCTGTATCAAGTGTGCCGGACGGGTGTCGGATCTTCATCTACTCACGCACTCCAGACAGAGAGTTGGTAGCTGCGGAGATCTACGTGTTCATGAATTGCGAAAAGACTAGACCCTTACATTCAGTAAGCTCTCCACGCTTATTCGTCATCATTTGCGTGCATTGCTGCAGAACCTAACGGTTGTGTGACATTTACATTGCAGAGAGTTTGACTCGGTCATATTGCGACGGAATCCACGTCTAACTGACGTGCAGGTTGAAAAGGAACGGGAGAAGTCTTTTCCTACTTGGTTAAGATCTCGAGTATGTGTCTAATTATTTTGAAACATAAGTGTTATGTTTTATGCAGACTGAGTTGAAGTCATTTATTCAATGTTTGTCTATTTATCTCATAATAGGTTGAACAAGGCTTCATTCCCGATTCAAGAGTACAACAGATTAGTTTTGGCCCCTCGAAGATTGTACGTGTCTATCCAGGCTACATTGTGAATGGATACAGATTTCACACGAGAGATTATGGACGGAATAAGTCTACGATGAACAGCGCATATGTGTGAAGGGAAGTGCCTACAATGAAAATGAAATTGACTATTATGGCATTCTCGAAGAAGAAGTCATTGAACTGCAATTTTTGGGACAAGACAACAATGTATTTCTGTTCAAGTGTCATTGGTTTGACCCGACATCTATTCGTCATGACACAACATATGGATTAATCGATGTGAAGCATAAGTCCAAATTGAGTACATATGAGCCATTCATCCTGGCGGCACAAGCCCAACAAGTTTATTATTCAAATTATACATCCCTCAAATTAAGAGATTGGTGGGCTGCATGTAGAGTGAAATCAAGACTATTCCCTGAGTATGAGCTTCTCCGACTGATGATGAGCTCGAAGGTGTTAATGACAACTTTTTCCAATCAGATCGGAGTGACGCACGAGAGTTGGCAGCTTCTACGCAGTACAATGTTCATGATATAAATGAAACAATTTCCTTACATAAGGATAACGAACAAGAAGAAGTTGACCCAAATGTCGCTGAGCGGGAGGTGGAGTCTGATGTGGAGGAAGACTCCAAGATGATGAGGATGAATTCCAGGATGATGATGAAGATGATGCTGAATTAAACATGTCTTCAGCATCTGATGATGAATATAGATAATATACTGCATATTTTGTAAGAAATTGGTGTTGTTGTTCATTACATGTTCATAATAAATTGCTACTTCAATTGAGTGCTGATGACTTGCTATATCTTTATTTGTATCAATAGAGATATGGTACGTGGAGGACGCAGTCGGACGGTTGCCACGTCTGTTGGCAGAGGGACTGCCTCCCCGTCCACGTCTGCCTCCAGGTCTGCGACAGGTATGCATATGTACACAAAAACCATATGGGTATTATGTTTATATTGATTTCACGAGAACTAACGTACATACAATTTTACAGGAACTGCCTCCCCGTCCACGCTCGTCTTCCCAGCGACAGGTAAATTTCTATATTGTTGTTTATTTGAAATTCATAATTTCTAATGTGTATGAAATTTTGCAGGGACTGCTTAATTTTCTACATTGTGTTTATTTGAAATTCATAATTTCTAATGTGTATGAAATTTTGCAGGGACTGCCTCTCCGTCCACGCCCGTCGTCCCAGCGACAGGTAAATTTCTATATTGTTGTTTATTTGAAATTCATAATTTCTAATGTGTATGAATTTTGCAGGGACTGCCTCCCCGTCCATGCCACCTTCGTCTTCTTCCTCACCACAAGGTAAACATATGTTTCAATAGATTAGTATGTTTGGTCTCTTGCAATTTATACAATAAAAGTGTACTAAATTGTTTTCAACAGAGGTGGAGAGCCAGCATCCAGCAGCTGAGGAGGGGCCTCAGCTACCAGGACGAACCATGCTGGATCTCAGGGTAAAGTTCATCATCTCAGTGTTACTGTATTTGTTATTTAGGATATATATTTCATGTAGAAAATTAATGTGGAATTGCAGGGGGAAGATAGATCCCAGTCCTGCTTCCCGCTATAATACGACGCTGGTCCACGCACATATTCCAGGACCAGTGGATGCATGGAGAGACTTCCCGGTTCCAGTCCGGGATTTATTATTTAACATGTTTACGTATTTTATTTTTTAGAAGAGTTGAAGTCATTTATTCAATTATTATTAAATTGGGTTTATTGCAGAACGTTGATTAATTTTATTCTTTACAGCGGAGGTTCGCGTTCACGAGACCCGAGGATCCCTCCTCGGGCTCGAGCCGTCTGGGAGATTACGGCCCAGACTAATTTAAGAAAGTCAATGTGGGAGGCACGGGACAAGGCAATGAAGACCACAGGCAACCGGGATCCTATGGCTTGGGTGGATTACGGCCCTGTTTGGCTGCGGACGGACTATTGGGAGTCCCTTTGCGCGCGTTGGGCTGCTGGACCATGGCAGCAGCGGTCACAGGCGGCAATACGCAACAGAGCAACTCAACGGAGAAGAATGTGCATACTAGTGGATCCGTATCTTATGCGACCCACAGTCAAAAATTGGTAAGTATTTTATTGTTCGATTCATATATATATATGGATTATTATTGTGAAACTAACTAATTTTGTTGAATTTAAGCATCACGACCTGGAGCGTGCCCCTACTTTCCGCGAGTTATTTGACCGGACTCATAAGCGGAAGGGGACGGATGACTATGTTACCGAGAGTGCCCGCACGATTGCTGTAAGTCAAGTTTTAAATTATGAATTCAATTATGATATTAAAGTAATTTGTTTTCAATAATTTAATTTTAATTATTTTACAGGAGACGTACGACAGGACGATGGCGGAGCGCTACACAGAGGGCACTCCCCAGCCAGATTGGATGCGGACGCTTGGGTCGAGGCAGCGGGAGTGCCGAGGAAGGGTCGAGTGTACGGCTTTGGGGACAGCCTGGATACTCATCGAGTGTTGTCCTCATATGCCAGTTCGATCGCTCCTCCGGCACACGCGAGTTCATCTTCTGCGCCGCCCGTCAGTGGTGTAGAGGACATTAGAGGCATCATTCGGGAGGAGCTACGTACAGAGCTACAGACGCAGCGGGGAAGAGCTACAGATGCAGCAGGGGTAGAGCTACAGGCGCAGCGGGTAGCGATAGAGACGCAGCGGGGTACAGCTACAGACGCAGTTCAGCAATATGGTTCAGCAGTTCATGTCAATAATGCAAGGAGTACGCCCACACAGCCCAGCTCAGGTCAGTATTAGTATTAATTTATATATATTGATTTAGGATGGGTCGGGCGTTCATTGACGGATCTAACAAACACCCAAGTATATATATAAAGGGTCAAAACACACAACCCGGGGGTCCAAAATCCAAATAGGGATCGGATCGGCGTGCCGTTTTCTCCGACACGACCGGGTGGGTTAAAGTGACGTGTGGGAACTGACGGAATCCAATTTGGATCTCGGATTGGGTTGGGCATTCAAATGACGGATCTAAAAACACGGTCAAACAGATATAAATGGTTAAAACACGCAACCCGGGGGTCTAAAATCCCAAATAGGGATCCAATCGACGTGCCGTTTCTCCGACACGACCGGGTGGGTTAAAGTGACGTGTAGAAACTGACGGAATCCAATTGGGATTCCCAGATTGGGTTGGACATTCAAAGGACAGATCTAAAAACACGGTCAACCATATATAATGGTAAAACACGCAACCCGGGGGTCCAAAATCCCAAATAGGGATCGGATCGGCGTGCCGTTTTTCCGACACGACCAGGTGGGTTAAAGTGACGTGTGGGAACTGACAGAATCCAATTTGGATCTCGGATTGGGTCGGGCGTTCAATTGACGGATCTAAAAAATACCCAAGTATAAATATAAAGGGTCAAAACACACAACCCGGGGGTCCAAAATCTCAAATAGGGATCGGATCGGCGTGCTGTTTTCTCCGACACGAACCGGGTGGGTTTAAGTGACGGGTGGGAACTGACGGAATCCAATTGGATCTCCGGATTGGGTTGGCATCAAAAGAAGGATCTAAAAACACGCGTTAAACAGATATAAATGGTTAAAACACGCAACCCGGGGGTCTAAAATCCCAAATAGGGATCTAATCGATGTGTCGTTTTCTCCGACACGACCGGTGGGTGTTAAAGTGACGTGTAGAAACTGACGGAATCAATTTGGATCCCGAATTTGGTTGGACATTCAAAGGACGGATCTAAAAAACACGGTCAACCATATTATAATGGTTAAAACACGCAACCCGGGGGTCCAAAATCCTAAATAGGGATCGGATCGGCGTGCCGTTTTCTCCGACACGACCAGGGGGTTAAAGTGACGAGTGTGGGAACTGACGGAATCCAATTGGATCTCCGGATTGGGTCGGGCGTTCAATTGACGGATCTAAAAAATACCCAAGTATATATATAAAGGGTCAAAACACACACCCGGGGGCCAAAATCCCAAATAGGGATCGAATCGGCGGTGCCGTTTCTTCGACACGACGGGTGGGTTAAAGTGACGTGTGGGAATGACGGAATCCAATTTGGATCTCCGGATTGGGTTGGGCATTCAAATGAAGGATCTAAAAAACACACGGTCTCACGTCAAACAGATATAAATGGTTAAAACACGCAACCGGGGGTCTAAAATCCCAAATAGGGATCTAATCGATGTGTCATTTTCTCCGACACGACCCTCGGGTGGGTTAAAGTGACGTGTAGAAATGACGGAATCCAATTTGGATCCCCGGATTTGGTTGGACATTCAAAGGACGGATCTAAAAAACACGGTCAACCATATATAAATGGTTAAAACACGCAACCCGGGGGTCAAAATCCTAAATAGGGATCGGATCGGCGTGCCGTTTTCTCCGACACGACCAGCAGGTGGGTTAAAGTGAACGTGTGGGAACTGACGGAATCCAATTTGGATTCCGGATTGGGTCGGGCGTCTCATTGACGGATCTAAAAAATACCCAAGATAATTATAAAGGGTCAAAACACACAACCCGGGGGTCCAAAATCCAAATAGGGATCGAATCGGCGTGCAGCGTTTCTCCGACACGACACGGGTGGGTTAGGGACGTGTGGGAACTGACGGAATCCAATTTGGATCTTTGGATTGGGTGGGCATTCAAATGACGGATCTAAAAAACACCCAAGTATATATAAAGGGTCAAAACACACAACCGGGGGTCTAAAATCCCAAATAGGGATCCGATCGACGTGCCGTTTTCTCCAACACGACCGGGTGGGTTAAAGTGACGTGTAGAAACTGACGGAATCCATTTGGATCCCCGATTGGGTTGGGCATCAAGGACCGATTCTAAAAACACGGTCAACCAATATAAATGGGTAAAACACGCAACCCGGGGGTCCAAAATCCCAAATAGAGATCGGATCGGCGTGCCGTTTTCTCCGACACGACCAGGTGGGTTAAAGTGACGTGTGGGAACTGACGGAATCCAATTTGGATTCTCCGGATGGGGGGGCGTTCAATTGACGGATCTAAAAAACACCCAAGTATATATATAAAGGGTCAAAACACACCTGGTGGTCCAAAATCCCAAATAGGGATCGGATCGGCGTGCCGTTTTCTCCGACACGACCGGGTGGGTTAAAGTGACGTGTGGGAACTGACGGAATCCAATTTGGATCTCCGGATTGGGTTGAACATTGAAATGACGGATCTAAAAAACACCCAAGTATATATAAAGGGTCAAAACACAAACGGGGGTCTAAAATCCCAAAAAGGGATCCGATCGACGTGCCGTTTTCTCCGACACGAACGGGTGGGTTAAAGTGACGTGTAGAAACTAACGGAATCTAATTTGGATCCCCGGATTGGGTGGGCATTCAAAGGACGGATCTAAAAACACGGCCAAACATATATAAATGGTTAAAAGACGCAACCCGGGGGTCTAAAATCCCAAATAGGGATCCGATCGACGTGCCGTTTTCTCCGACACGACCGGGTGGGTTAAAGTGACGTGTGGGAACTGACGGAATCCAATTTGGATCTCTGGATTGGGTTGGGCATTCAAAAGACGGATCTAAAAACACCCAGAAAATGATGGATCTAAAAATAGTATTGTATTAAGCTTGAGAATAATCACATGTTTTAAATTTCATTTTTGAAAATACTGTTGTCTTTTATTTATTATTAATGTTTCTCATTTTAATTTGTTTTAATATAGGATCCAGCTCCAGACGATGACGAGGCAGGGACAGCAGACGATCCAGCAGATCTATGTTGATTTTTGTATTCATTATTCTATATGATTTTATATTATTGTATTTTTTGATTTTATGTTGATTGTAGTATTTGTTAAATTTATGAATATGTAGCAGGTTTGACATTGTAGTAATGTTGACAAATCATTTTTATTTGCCTATTTAAAAAAAATAATGTGACTTTTCCGACGGATAAGTATCCGTCGGAACTTATAAATTACCGACGGAAAAAAGGACCGTCGGTAATACCGTCGGAAAATACTGACGGATTGACCGACGGATATAAGTATCCGTCGGAACTGATAAATTACGATGGCTAAACACCGTCGGCAATTCCGTCAGAAAATACGGACGGCGTTACAGACGGATTATATCCGTCGGAGGTTTCGACCGAATTCCGACGGAATGTCATCCGTTGGAAATTTCTGACCAAGTATTTCCACGGAAAGTTTCCGACGAGCTTTGGACGGAAGGAAGCGGTCGGAAGAAGCCTTTTTTTCGACGGAATACCGACGGATTTCCGACGGATTACGTCCGTCAGAAATAGCGCATTTCTGTAGTGCGGGTAAGTTGGTCAATGGTATAGCTATCTTTGAAAAGTCATTAATGAATCGTTGATAGTATCCAGCCAACCCAAAAAGCTTCTAATTTTCGACATGGTTGCTGGCTTGCCCCAACTCTTTACTACTTCTACTTTAGACGCGTCCACAGAGATACACTCCTTGGATATGATATGACCAAGATAAGGCACCTCCTCCATCCAGAACTCACATTTGCCAAGTTTTGCATAAAGTTGGTTATCTCTAAGCACTTGCAGAGCAATCTTCAAGTGTTCTTCATGCTCTTCTTTTGATTTAGAGTAAATTAGAATATCATCAATGAATACCACTATGAACTGAAGGGTTATGCGGAAAAAAACACATATGTAACTAACTAGAAAGGGGGTTGAATAGATTACGACAATTTCTAATTACTGATGGCTTTTTTTCGGTGCTACAACGATCTTAATGAAACTTGATTAGAATCGATTGAGTATAAGAAAGCTTGAGTTGATCTAAATGAGAACAGGTATCAAACGTGCGTATGAACAACGTGCCTACCAATCATCTATCGCAAAACGCGAACAAACCACAGGACACGATGATTTAAGGTGGTTCGGAGTACACAACTCGTGTATCCTACATCCACCGTCCACACACACACACAGAAACGACTGCTTATGAGCGAGTTCAATACAGCAACTCACACACACACACGTTGTCTGATGAACCACGATCAGAACAACCACAATTTCGTGGATCAAGCACAAGGGATGCTTGAAACACAATCACACACACACATAGAATGGAAATTGTGGAATGGAGAAGAATTTAGAGTTGGGGAACAAATCCAGTTGGAATTCTTCTCGTGGATCGTCCAGACGCTCTTCAAACTTCGATTGGATGTAGACTGATCGATGTAGAAGGTTGAATTGACGACGATCCGGCTTCAACTCCGCATGGATGGTGATTCCACGACGATCTGGGCGGAGGATTGAAGCAGGGCAGCAAATTGGGGCTTTTCCTCTTGGTCCCTTGGAGGCTCTTGCTTGGGGGCTGCTCTATGGAATTTGGCTCCAAAAGGATGCTTATATAGTGTTAGGTAAAAGTGGGGGTCGTGGAGGAAGGAGACACCCAAATGGGGCCGAAATTAGAATTCTTGAATTTCATGTTTCCGTCGTCTGTCGACAGGTGCACTTGCATCTATCGACAGATGCACTCAGTCCATGATCAGTCTGAGAACTGGGTTCAGAAATCTGAATTTCTGTGTGTATCTGTCGACAGGTAATTTGCATCTGTCGACAGGTGCACTCAGGGATACAAAAACTGAAGTCTGTCTTGGGTTGTCTGTGTGTATCTGTCGACACATACCCTGGGCCTGTCGACAGATACATCTTTGACATTACCTTGGTCTGTTTGCTCATCTCTTGATGCTCCATCTTTCATGCTTGTGCACCTACATGTAAATACATTGTTAGTGATATACATTGTATGATTTAGCAATGTTTAACATAATCACTTTCATGGTGTTTTTCATGTTATTAACACATCAATTTTGCATTAAATCAATGTTCAAGGATATTAATGTGATCATCAAAAACATGATATATTGAAAACCCAACAATCTCCCCCTTTTGATGATGACAAAAAATTCAATTGATGCATAATATTGATGTTCTCCCCCTTTTTGACAACATACAAAAAGTCAAGTCATGCACATATAAGAGACAAATAAACATGAACTGTGATTTTTCATTGATTGATCATTCAAATTACACAGTACAAGAGACAACATTACATGACTCAATAAAAATCAAAAGGAAGGGAAATAACATGAGCAAGCAAAAAGATAACAGGACTAGTGAGACTAACTCCCAGCTAAGACTCTTAACGACCTCTAAGGACCCTGAGACCCTCTATTCATCGTCATGTCCAGTAGGTGGAGGATGACGGGATCCAGCTCTCTCGGAGTAGAGGTAATCAAGCCGGTCTTGGATATGCACGTGAGACGCATCCAGAGAGTTGAGGCGAGCATCCACTTGATCAAATCTAGTGTTCAGTTGAGCAAATCCTGAGGTCATCTGTTGATGCAATTGTGCCAAGTAATCACGAAGAGATTGTTCTTGAGGCACAGGTACATCAGCAAATTCTTGAGGTTGATCAGGCATTTGCTCATCCTGAGGTTCTTCATCACTGTCTTCATTATCTTCATTGTTCATTGTCTCATTGTCATTGTTCTTCATCAGATGACTCTTCAACACCTTGTTGTTCTTTCCCTTTGAGAGTCCTTGTCACTACACCGTCTACAAACTTGTAGCCCATTCGGTGAGCGGCAGTGAGGTCAAATGCACTGCGGGATTTTAAGGAGACGAGCTCACTTGAGGAATAGGAATGCCAATGAAAATTAGAAGAGAGGTGATGGGGCAAGCATATGGCATTGATCTCTTGGTGTTGGAGAAACACCGACGAATGAGGCTTAGCATGAGTTCAGGTAGATTGATTTGTTGACATTTGAGGAAGAATATGAACAAAGACTTATGGACCTCAGTGACTAATTCTCGGCTTCCATCCTTCGGGACGATCAAAGTAGTGAAGATATGATGGATCATCCGGATCAAAGGAGGAAAGGAGTTGGCATTCAAACGAGCAATTTTCTTAGTGGAATCATAAGGTTGCAAAGTGAGAAGTTCATAGTACTCAGAAGCGGAAGGAGTATAGTTGAAGATTTCAACTCCTGAGTTTGGGATTTGAAGGGCCGTCGAGATAAGATTTGCGGTGAGGCGAAAACGAGTGCCTTTCACCGAAGAGAAAATATCTCCCTGATCGGAAAGCCCTAGGTTATTGAAAAATTCTGTGACGGCATTGGAGAATATTGCAAGTGCGAGTACAGAAAGGATGTCCACCCTTGAGTGTCAAAGTAGGGTAGGAGTGAGGGGAACATCGATCCTAAGGACTCAAAGTCCACATACCGGGATTGGACGAGTTTCTTGAAGGTGCCGTGTACCCGGATGAGATGGAGACCCTGAGGAACAATGAGTTCCGGCAAACGATCTTCGCGATGCTTGCTACGATGTTCTGAAGGAGCCCTGGAACTCTCTCGGCGTCCGTCGAAGCGCGACGACGGCGAGTGAGAATCTTGGTCTTGGGTGCCATCTGAAGAAGGAGGGTGAGAATGGCGTTGGGAAGGGAGAGTGAGGGATCTCAGACGAGGAGCAGCGAGATCGTCGGAGACGGATCGGATCTTGAGCCCTAGAGGGGGAAGAGAGGGGTTTGGAGAAGAGGAGGAGGAAATGAGAGGGGAAATGGTGGGAAATGGTCGTGGGAAGCCTTTAGAATAGGTTTAGAAGGGATTTAGAAAAGAGGCCCCACACAAAAGACTTGAACCGGCGCGATGGTTGGCTTCAAAAACGGATCTGGGCCGCCGGCTGTCGACAGATGACCATTTGTCTGTCGACAGATAACTGCTTTTTGGCAGAAACTTGATTTTTTCAAGATTTTTCAAAGGGTCAAGTGTTCATTTGGCATTTTAGGGTAAAATAGGTGTATGTACAAGATAAAAATGCATATCCATTATGATGAAGACATGACACAATTCTACAATGATTTTGAAATAAAAACGATGAGTTCTTTAATTAGATCATAAAGAACACATTTCACAAAAGCCAGTGAAAATAAATAACTCTTTTGATTAAGGCCATTGAAGAAAAACATGCATCAAAATAGAGATGATAGTCAGATGAAATTTGAATTAGATGGCCACAAGAACATCTTACCCATAAGAAGCACATTGGACTTGACGTAAAAAATTTTCGGAGGCTTCACTCTATTTCTAGTATGATTTTAGGATCTTTAAACAGCGAAGATGGGAAAGAGTGGCAATGAGGAGCACTTTCACTTTTTCATGTGAAGGTAGACATTTGTGATGCCAATACCCCCAGTTACTCAATGTGAGTGTCCATCAAGCCATTGTATAGAGATAATGAAACAACTTTTGACGCGAAGACCGACATTGGTGATGCCCATGTCCCCGGTTACTTAGTGATTTTCATCATTGCTCTACCTCCATCCCATAATGAAAGATATTTTTTTTTTGTTGAAACTTAGAAATAGGTAGCTTTTCTCCCTTTTATTTTGTTTTTACTTTTCGTCAAGTACATGAGATTTCTTTAGGCAAGTGATAATGTAGAACATTAAATTCAAGGACCTTCTGATTTTTCAAATCATTTTGGATTCATGTTTAATGACAAGGGAGTTATTCAAAGGAGATGTTTAAAAATCATTTGGTTTGCTCATTGTGTTCAAAATGATCTAAATAGTCCTCAATCAAGTGTTGCATCAAACATCATTTAGACTTGGTTCACGACTTTGACATGAAGTGGATATGAAAGTTATATTGCACAAAACAATCCAATGTTTACCTTTAAATCAAGTAATGAACACTTTCTTGAAAAGTATGAAGAAGGAATGAGAAAAAAAGTGAGAATGTGTATCTGTCGACAGAAGGAATCTGTCTGTCGACAGATGCACACAGACTGATGAATTGAAGTTTCAGTCAGAGCAAGTCTGAGTGTACCTGTCGACAGATGGAATGTGTCTGTCGACAGATATGAACAGAGTGGATTTTTCTGGTTTCAGTTTGAGTGCACATGAAGTTCAAGGAAGTGAGGATTAAAAATTGAAGTGAAGGAAGAATTTCCTCATGAAAAAACTCATCTACCCTGAACTTACTCCCCCATAGTGTGTGCACGTGTTGACACAACATCTAGTCAAGGATTCACACAAGCATTTGATATAAGGCAAACATGTTCATTTCAAGAATATCATACACAAGCACATGGTCACAGAAAAAGCATTGTTTCATGGAGTTAACATGATAAAATGTAAGGAAACTAAAAATCCTATGTGAAGTACAGGACCTTTATATGCAATGGGACTATGGATACTTGGCGGAGAATGTTTCCTCACGCATGATGATAGTTTCCAAACAAGCCGAACTTGTTCTCCACAGTTCACCATTTGATATACCACATAGTCATTCACACATAAAGAGCATGTACTCCAATATGGAGAGTTAGTTTCATTGCATTTTACACAAACCCAATTCTCTCTTAAGGATGTGAATCTATCTTCAGACAAGGTTTGGTGAAAATATCAGCCAATGTTTTTCTGTGGGAATGAAATTAAGTTCCAAGGTTTTATTGGCAACTTCATCTCTCAAGAAATGATGACGGATTTCAATGTGTTTAGTCCTTGAGTGTTGGACAGGGTTTTTTGAAAGGTTGATAGCACTTGTGTTGTCACATAGTATAGGTGTGCATCCAATTTCAACATTATAGTCAGCTAACTGACTTTTGATCCACAACACTTGAGCTGCACAACTTCCTGCAGCGACATATTCTGCCTCTGCAGTGGAGAGTGCAACGAGTGTTGTTTTTGGATGCCCACGAAACCATGCAACCGCCAAGGAATTGGCAATATCCACTAGTGCTTTTTCTATCAATTTTACATCCAGCATAATCAGCATCAGAATATGATATCAAATCAAAACTACTGCCTGCTGGGTACCAAAAACCCAAATTGCATGTGCCTGAGAGATATCGGAAAATTCTCTTGACTGCAATTAAATGGCTTTCCTTTGGACTAGATTGATATCTAGCACAAAGGCAAACACTGAATTGTATATCCGGTCTACTTGCAGTAAGATAAAGGAGTGAGCCAATCATACCTCGAAGTGCTTTGCATCTACCGGTTTACCTTTCTCATCATTTTCCAATTTGATGCTTGTGCTCATTGGGGTGGAGGCCGGTTTAGCTTGCTCAAATTGAAATCGTTTGAGAAGCTCTTTGACATATTTCTTGATTTATGAAGAAGCCGTCTTCATGTTGTTTCACCTGCAAACCAAGAAAGAATTGAAGCTCCCCCATTAGACTCATCTCAAATTCACTGTGCATGTGTTTAGAAAATTCTTCACACAGTGAAGGGTTAGTAGAACCAATATAATATCGTCCACATAAACTTGAACAACAATTATGTGATTGCGAACTTTCTTAGTGAAGAGTGTTTGGTCCACTTTACCTCTTGAGTAGTTTTTGCTTACCAGAAAATTGCTTAGTCTATCATACCAAGCTCGAGGTGCCTGTTTCAAACCATAAAGAGCTTTGTGCAATTTATACACATGGTTAGGCATTTCAGAATTTTCAAAACCTGGTGGTTGAGAGACATAGACTTCTTCTTTGATATAGCCATTTAAGAAAGCAGTTTTAACATCCATTTGATAAAGTTTGAACTTATGGGAGCATGCATATGCCAATAAAATTCTGACTGCTTCTAATCTGGCTACAGGAGCAAAGGATTCTTCAAAATCTACACCAAATTCTTGATTATATCCTTTTGCAACGAGTCTAGCTTTATTTCTGACCACTTTTCCTTCTTCATTAAGTTTATTCCTAAACACCCATCTAGTTCCTATGATAAATTTCAGGGGTTCTAGGAACTAAACTCCATACATTATTTCTTTGAAATTGACCAAGTTCCTCATGCATAGCATCAATCCATGAGTTATCTTTTAAGGCTTCTTCAACATTTTGGGTTCCACTTGAGAGACAAAAGCAAAAAGATCATGTTCAATATTTGTCTAACTTGAGACCTTGTTTGAACAGAATCATTTAAACTACCTATCACATCATCAAGTGGGTGATCTTTGGAATACCTCACATTTGTGATTGTTGAAGGTCGGGAGCATCTTGTCCTTGAGGAATTTGATCTTGTGAATGTTGTTCTTCAGGAGGTTCACCTTCTAGTGGATTTTCTTCATGTGTTTCATCTTGTTTTCTGAAGGCTTTTTCATCATCTTCATCATAGTCCTTGTGAAGATATCCACCTTTGGTCTTGGAACCTTCTTCAGATTTGTCTTTTGCTTTGACTTGTAGGTCCTCAAGTGATGTTCCTTCATCTTCTTTTTCAGTTCTATTAACAGTCAAACTGTTAGTTTTGGCATAAGTCTCATCAAAAATTACATGTGGAGTTTCTTCCACAGTGCGTGTTTTATTGTTAAACACCTATATGCCCTAGAGTGTTCTGAGTAGCCTAGAAAAACACCTTGATCACTTTTGGCTTCAAATTTATCTAAATCAGATTTATCATTGTTATGAATAAATACCTTTGAGCCAAATACTCGGAAGTACCCAAGGTTGGGTTTCTTACCTTTCAACAAATGGTAGGGGGTTTTCTTTATCACAGGTCTTACCATGGCTCTGTTTAGAATGTAGCATGAAGTGTTCACTGCTTCTGCCCAAAAGCTTCTGGAGAGTTGGCCTTCAACCAGAAGAGTGCGAGCCATTTCCACCAATGTTCTGTTTTTCCTCTCCACTACTCCATTTTGTTCTGGAGTCCTTGGGGAGGAGAACAGATGTTCAATCCCTTGGTGCCTGCAAAAATCAGAAAATGCATTGTTATCAAATTCTCCCCGTGATCGGTGCGGATTGAGCATATTTTATTCACATTGCCATGCTCAATCTTGTTAAAGAATTCTTGGAAGATTATAAGTGTTTCACTTTTGTGTGCCAAGAATTTGACCCATGTGAACCTAGAAAAATCATCTACAATGACAAAACCAAAACGTTTGCCATTGAGACTTAAAGTTCTAGTTGGTCCAAAAAGGTCCATGTGCAACAGTTCATATGGTTTAGATGTGCTTACCGGTGCTTTGGATTTGAAAGACTTCCGGGTTGTTTTCCCTGTGCACATGCATCACAAAAACTTTCATTGTTGTTAAAAGAAATGTCAGGAAGTCCACTTACTAATTTGAGCTTCATGATCTTGTGCAATACGTTGTAGCTCGCATGGCCAAGCCTACGATGCCACAATGTCAATTCATCCTGTCTATTTGCAACAAGACACAAGTTGTCATTTTCTGGATCATCTAAGTCAACTAAGTAGATGTTATTCACTCTTTTTCCAGAAAATTTTACACTTCCTGTTTCTTTATCAACAATTTGACATGAATTTGATTCAAAATGACGTTGTGACCTCTATCACATAATTGACTTATGCTAAGCAAATTGTGATTAAGGCCATCAACTAACAGTACATTTTCAATTGAATTGGAGGGACACTTACCAACATTACCTGTGCCAATGATTTGGCCTTGTTGTTACCTCCAAAAATGACTTGTCCTCCGTCTTTCTCCACTAGGAAACAGAATTTAGCTTTGTCGCCCGTCATGTGCCTCGAACAGCCGCTATCCAAGTACCATTTGTTTTGATGTTGGGCTGCTAGGCATTCCTGCATATGTGGATCAGACAAGAGGTTTTGGTACCCAAATTACTTTGGGTCCCAAAATTTCATTCATGCAACAAAGTAAATGTTAGGAATCCAAACTTGTTTGAATTTCTGTTTCTTTGGATTATTCCAGCATTGTTTTTCATCATGACCAATCTTTTTACACACATTGCATGAAGGAATTTTCTTTTCAATTTTTGTTGCTTGATAGACTGTTTATTAGTTGAAGTTGTTCTTGCCTGTCGACAGGCACCATTCCATCTGTCGACAGGTGGCTTTTTCTTTTGTTTGTTGGGAACATTTTGTTTGGGTTGCAATACTTTGGTCTGAGATTGACTTGTGTTATGCTTTGTGGGAACATGCTTGCTTGTGCTTGGGCTAGGATTAACAAAGGAAGTGATCAATGACTCTCCTATTTTCTTTTGTTTGACAAGTTGATATCCTAACCCATGCTTGGTTACATGTATTTTAGCACCCAAAACCGCATCTAGATTTTGCTTTCCTTTTACAAATTTCATTAAGTCCTCAGATTTTTCTTTCAATTCTTTTTCAGTTTGTTCCAACTTTTTTTGTTTCTAGATGTTCTTCTTGAAGGAATTCAAGAGAATGGCTTAAACAGTCCTTTCTTTTTGTGTTTCTTGTAATTTCATTTTCAAGCAATCCATCTCTTCACTATGAGTCTTTTCATCAACTTTCATCATTTCTATTTCTTTTGTCAGGAATGCAATTCGTTCATCGTTATTTTTATCATGCACAAGGGAGTTGCATTTCTTTTTCAATGCCTTATTTTCAGATCTATATTCACAAAATTTTTCAAATAGAGTAGTGTATGCTTCCTCCCATTCACTTGCAGTGTAATTATCAAATGAGAAGTTTACCTCGGTGGAGTCATCACTCCTTGCCATTAAGCATTTTACTTCTTCATCATCGGATGTTTCTTGTGCATCTTCATCTTCATCTTCATCACTCCAGGTTGCCAACATTGCTTTGGCTTTCTTGAAGATGAATTTTTCTTTCTTCAGCTTCTTCTTGAGTTCCGGGCATTCTCCTCTCATGTGCCCCTGTTTCTTGCATTCATAACAAACAATATCAGATTTTGTTGGACTCATATTTCTGTGAAAAATTTTCTTTTGAAAAGGTTTGGAGTTACCTGTGTCTCTCCTTTTGAACTTCAGAAATTTCTTGAATTGTCTAGTGAGCATTGCCATTTCATCATTATCACTCTCACTAGATGTTCCTTGCTCATCACTATCTTGTTGAATGGATTTCTTGGAGCTTGTTGATGTTTTGTTGGATGCTTTTAAAGCAATTGACTTCCTAGGATTTTCTTCTAATTCTTTTCTTTTGATGTTGATTTCATATGTCATTAAGGAGCCAATTAGTTCATCCAATTTCATTTTAGAGAGGTCTTTGGAATCCTCAATGACAGTGGCCTTAGTATTCCAAGATGAAGTAAGAGATCGAAGTATCTTTCTTACTAAGTCACTTTCAGAGTATTCCTTTTTAAGACCTTTTAGCCCGTTAATTATTAGCATGAATCTTGCAAACATGTCTGATATGTTTTCATCAGTTTTCATCTTGAACATTTCATATTCAGACACTAACATGCTAACTTTGGTTTCCCTTACCTCGGACGTACCTTCGTAGATGAGTTCAAGTTTGTCCCACATCTCTTTTGCTGTTGAGCATGTGGAGACTCTTGAGAACTCCTTTGGATGCACCGCACATTGCATCATGTTTAGTGCGCTCCAGTTGAGAGTTCCTTTAGCTATTTGGTCTTTCGTCCAGGTGTCTTCGTTCTCGGGCAACTCATATGGTCCCTTGCTGACTATTTTCCACAGCTCGTAATTTTGAGCTCTCAAAAATACCTGCATACGATTTTTCCAATAAGGATAGTCAGTGCCATCAAAATAGGGTGGCCTGGTCCCTCGGCCATATACCCTTTGCTAGAATCCATAAGATCGAGAATCTCCTGATCGCTAGATCAAATTACGAAAACTGTAAATCGGAGAAACCTTGCTCTGATACCAATTGAAGGGTTATGCGGAATAACACAATATGGTAATCTAGAAGGGGGGTTGAATAGATTACGGCAATTTCTAATTACTGATGGCTTCTTTTCGGTGCTACAGCGATCTTAATGAAACTTGATTAGAATTCGATTGAGTATAAGAAAGCTTGAGTTGATCTAAATGAGAACAGGGTATCAAACGTGCGTATGAACAACGTGCCTACCAATCATCTATCGCAAAACGCGAACAAACCACAGGACACGATGATTTAAGGTGGTTCGGAGTACACAACTCGTGTATCCTACATCCACCGTCCACACACACACGCAGAGAAACGACTGCTTATGAGCGAGTTCAATACACAACTCACACACACACACGTTGTCTGATGAACCACGATCAGAACAACCACAATTTCGTGGATCAAGCACAAGGGATGCTTGAAACACAACCACACACACACAATAGAATGGAAATATGGAATGGAGAAGAATTTAGAGTTGGGGAACAAATCCAGTTGGAATTCTTCTCGTGGATCGTCCAGACGCTCTTCAAACTTCGATTGGATGTAGACTGATCGATGTAGAAGGTTGAATTGACGACGATCCGGCTTCAACTCCGCATGGATGGTGATTCCACGACGATCTGGGCGGAGGATTGAAGCAGGGCAGCAAATTGGGGCTTTTCCTCTTGGTCCCTTGGAGGCTCTTGCTTGGGGGCTGCTGCTATGCGATTTGGCTCCAAAAGGATGCTTATATAGTGTTAGGTAAAGGTGGGGGTCGTGGAGGAAGGAGACACCCAAATGGGGCGGAAATTAGAATTTCTGAATTTCATGTTTCCGTCGTCTGTCGACAGGTGCACTTGCATCTGTCGACAGATGCACTCAGCCATGATCAGTCTGAGAACTGGGTTTCAGAAATCTGAACTTCTGTGTGTATCTGTCGACAGGTAATTTGCATCTGTCGACAGGTGCACTCAGGGATACAAAAACTGAAGTCTGTCTTGGGTTGTCTGTGTGTATCTGTCGACACATACCCTGGGTCTGTCGACAGATACACTTCTTTGACATTACCTTGGTCTGTTTGCTCATCTCTTTGATGCTCCATCTTTCATGCTTGTGCACCTACATGTAAATACATTGTTAGTGATATACATTGTATGATTTAGCAATGTTTAACATAATCACTTCATGGTGTTTTTCATGTTAGTTAACACATCAATTTTGCATTAAATCAATGTTCAAGGATATTAATGTGATCATCAAAAACATGATATATTGAAAACCCAACAGAATAATCAAGTACAGCCTATATAGATTGTTCATGAGTTCCAGAAAGGCCGTTGGAGCATTTGTAAGCCGAACGGCACGACCACAATCAGTGGTCCATATCCTTCTAAATGTTAGACTTGCGGATATCCTCTTTCCTGATATGCAGTTGATGATAACCGGAACTTATGTCGATCTTGGATAAATTATGTGCACTAGAGAGCTGATCAAATAGCTCATCGATGCATGGTAGTGGATACTTATTCTTGATGGATAACTCGTTCAACTGACGGTAATCAATGCAAAGCGTTATTGATCCGTCCTTCTTCCTGACGAACAATATCGGCACACACCAAGGGATGTGTTCGGCCTGATGAAACCTTGATCCAACAATTCTTGGATCTGCCTTTTCAATTCCTAAAATTTAGTAGGAGACATACGATATGGAGCTTTGGATATAGGGGCTGCCCCAGGGAGTAACTCGATTGTGAAGTTTAACTCCCGTTCAGGTAGTATTCCAGGTAAGTCTTCTAGAAAGACATCGGGGAATTCTCTGGCTATGGGTATTTCTTCTAGAATGGGTTTCTTCTTTTCAGTTTCCATAATTGAGACTAGGAAAGCATCACAATCTTGGTTGATCAGCTTGGAAGCTTTAAGGGAGAAAATAAGGACGTGGTAACGAGTTCCAAGAAAAGAGAGTTTTGAAGGTTTAGTCTTTTAAAGGTGACCCTCCTATGATGACATTGACATCGACATCATACTCAATCAACCAATCCACACCCAATGTAGCATCATACGCTTCATATCTAAGTAAATGAGATTGGCAGGGAGATTTTTCCCTCCAATCATGGTCTCACATCTAGGTAGGTAGTGTGTACGTTCAGACTCAGAACCAAGGGAGAAACTACAGTGACTTTGGATTTCATGGGGACTGGTTTGACACAAAGCTGCAGCAAATGAAGTTAAAACAAATGAATACGCAGCTCCAATATCAATAAGAACAAAAGTAGGTTGAGAATGGATAAGGATGGTACCTCCCACAATACCTCCTTCCTCAGGTAGATCAACTTCAATCACTACAGTAAGGCGTCTCTGACATCGGGGTATGTTCTGGGCTCTCCCAGGCTAGTCCTTCTGCATAGGGCAGTCAGGTATGTGGTGATTACGTCCACCACACCTCCAGTAGGCTCCCAACTTCTTCCAGCACTCTTCAGCTCAGTGCCCTGACTTGTCGCAGAAACGACAATTTTTCAGCTAACTATCTTCCTTCCACCTTGACCTTCTTCTCTACATAATAGTCTTTTCCAGTGTTTGGCCTTTTGTTATTGTTGTTATTGCGAAAAGTTCCCGCAATATTGACCGCTCCTCTTTTGATAAAGGCCGGCTTCGTCATCTCCTTCCCTTCAAGCCTTCTACCTTGGCCATGGTGTCTTCTACCAGTTATGTTCTCTGGACCATTTCCGCATAAGTGTGGAAGTTGTGCGGTCCCAACTTTTCAATAAACATAGGCCGCAACCCATCCATGAACCAATTTGCGTTCAGACTTTCAGTATCCACAAGATGTGGGGCATACTGTGCCCAATGGGCGAACTTGGCCTCATACTCAGCCACAGACATACTTCTCTGCTTATGTGTGGCAAACTCTGCAGCCTTCCTTTCTGAACCCTATCAGAGAAGTACTTTGCCCGGAATATCTTCAGGAACCCTTCCCATTCTAGCTCTGCCACAATAGGCAAATGAGCTAATGTGGCCTTCCACCAAGCTCTGGCATCTTTGCTCAGTTGGAAGGTAGCTAGCAATACCTTGTCCCACTCAGAGCATTGCATCACTTGGAAAATCCTTTTTCATTCCTCTAGCCAATTTTCTACCTCATCTGGGTTAGGAGATCCAGAGAAGCGAGGGGGGTTCAGACTGCGAAAATTGTGGTGCGAGCTTTAGATGTGTACTACACAACATAAAGGGGCCATATCATAAACAAAACTAAACCAATATTCCAAATTTCTTAATGTTAACCCAACATTGTTAGCTTCAACTCATAATAGAAGAAAAGTACATAAGTCTATAATTCCTCACATCCTACTACATCGAGCTACTCTCAAAATAAACAATTATAGATACTAAGGATGGGGCGCGCTTGTTACTCAGATGCATTTCCAGCTGAAGCCTAGCCTTCCTCTTCCTGGTCCATATCACCTAGTTGTTAAGAAGTAGGTATGAGAAAACTAGCCTTGTAGGATTTACACCTCAATGTGTGAGCAGTAATATAAGTGATTAACATTTTAAGAACTGGATACGCATAATAATCAAGATATACATGAACGATAAACCATTAACATGATAGGAGAGGAAGATAGATAGAACACGAGTGATTGAACGAGATCTAGCATGATGTAACAAGAAAGAGCTAGCAGTAGAGCAATATATACAAGCACGCAGGATATCAGTAGTTTGCAAGAACGTAGAATGGCCATATCACGCAAGAAATCAAGCACGTAGGAACTTTTAACATATAACAATAACAGGCACAATGCCACAGTGCACACTAAAGATCTGTGCCACCTTGGAATGCACACTATGAACACGTGTATGTGGTTTTTCTATCTAACATTCAACACGCAAGTACTCCCAGAGCTAATGCAACGCCAGTAATCATTATACCCCATGGTTAGCAGTTATACTTACAACTCTCTACTGTTGGAGCTAGATTGGAGCCCTTGGACACTCGTCGTGCTCGATCTACATCTAACTATTTCAAATGTAGATACCCATAGTCAATCATGGCCAGTAACAAGAGTTTTCAAGGAATATACATTCGATATCATGTTCATGATGATTTTGAGAGAGACAGTCATGTGAACATGATTTCATGATAACATAGTCGAGAGATTCACTCCAGATAGCACAAGGCTAATCATTATTTCTTTTAGTTCCATAAACTTTTAATGATTTTTGACCCCAAATGAACAGGATGTGTATAAAATAAACAGTCAGAGAACTCCAAGTCACAATCAGTTAGGTTTTCTATGGGGAAATCCAACAAAGTACACAGACTTCCACAACTACGTTCGCAGGAAAATGACAGTGCATGCAATAACAATAAAACATATCCAATCAAGAGAGTCAGGACCTAGTAAGGATCATGGCAAGATAGCATGTAGACTCACATCGAACCTAGCGTGTATTCTTGCTGCTTTTATCAGAACATCATAATTGCAATAGGACATAAGAACGATGAGACCAAATGAAGGATAGTATGATCAGTAACTTTCATATTTGACATTGCAATCATATTCATGTAAATAAGGTTTTAGCATGTGGTTTTTGGCTTTTAATGTACAGACGTAGATTGGAACACACACTGATAGACTAGGAAAATGACACGACTTGCTTACATGATCTATACCCTGAATCTAGGATTACTTGGGACGAAACTATGAATGAAAGAGATTACTCGAAATGAAACAATAGACAGATCTATGGCACTCGTTAACCCAGTTCCATGAGATGCAAGTAAACAACCTGATGCTCTTTACATGATTGGTGAAATCAAGAGAATAGGAACACGCAAGACTAGACTTGAAGAACTCATAGAAGACATACTCTAGATTAGGTGATGCCCGAGATTACCTACCTTCGATCGTTCCTAGAAGGGTCTTCTGCAGGATGAAGTAGAATGAGGTTTGGCGAAGAAAGCTCTGTTCAGGGTGATCTCTTCCTTCTTCGGTGCTCTAGCTAGTCTTCACAAGTCTCCAAGCAGTTGGTAACTCGTTCCCTAGGGTTTACAACGAGTATTTATATGTTTAAGGTTCTTAGGAGTCCTAATGTAAGTAGGAAAATAAGGTTGTGGTTTTAGCTTGATCTCTTCTGTAACTGGACATTTTCCCTTCCCAATTGAAGTAGGAAGCATTTAGTAAAACTCCTCTTTTTAGTGGGGCACGAATCTGGGTTTATAAGTAAGTCTAACGATGGTGTAATTTCCAAGTTTGTAGTTTCCTAACTCCTGGTAGGATTCCTATCATGTTCCAAAACTTTCGTAAGAGTTATTTACTTATCAGTTAATCCCTAAGTTTTAGGAAGCAAATCTTTATTTTAAGTTGGGTTTAGACATGATTTTATGGCCTATACTTTCCATGTTTATTTAATTAACCACTTTTTATTATCAAGAATATAATTAACATGAATTTTATGGTTTGGCAACAACTAGTAACTTTGTCATGTACGAAGTCATACACGATTTGGTTGTAGTCAACTGAAGTCTAGCTTTGACATATACGAAGTCCACTTCGTCATATCCGAAGTCTAACTTCATCATATACGAAGATATACACGATTTAGTCTGGATCAGCCGAAGCTTAACTTTGTCATATGTGAAGTGAACTTCATAATATCTGAAATCTAACTTCGCCATACACAAAGTTCACTTTATTTTGGTCATGATCGGTTGAAGCTAACATCCTCATATACAAAGTCCACTTTATTTTGGTCGTGATCAGTTGAAGCTAACTTCGTCATATATGAAGTCCACTTCGTTTTTGTCGTGATCAGTCGAAGTTACCTTTGTCATATACAAAGTCCACTTTGTTTTGGCTATGATCAGCCGAAGCTAACTTTGTCAATATGAAGTCCACTTCATTTTGGTCGTGATCAGTCGAAGCTAACTTCATCATATACAAAGGCCACTTTGTTTTGGTCGTGATCGGCCAAAGCTAACTTCTTCATATATGAAGTCCACTACATTTTATTCATGATTAGTCGAAGTTAACTTCATCATATACGAAGTCCACTACATTTTGGTCGTAATCAGTCGAAGTTAACTTCGTCATATACGAAGTCCACTATGTTTTGATCGTGATCAGTCGAAGCTAACTTCATCATATACGAAGTCCTCTTCGTTTTGGTCATGATCAGTCGAAGCTAACTTCGTCATATCTGATGTCCAGCTTCGACTGAAAATGTTATATTTTGGTCATTCGATTTGATACACTGTTTACCCTTAAACATCATTTGGGGACCAACATCGATTGCCCTTTAACACAATTGCAGACCAACATCGATTGCTACTAACATCTGTAGGTTATGTTTTTCGCTCCTTTTCAAGGCGACGAAGAACAATAGCCCACAAAGAGGGGTGGAAAATGAAAAGTGGTGGAAAAGACGGAAAAGAAAAGAAACGTGATCACCAGGCACACGAGGGTGCCAAATGGAGACGCACGGCGAGGGGTGCGAGATGGGAGGAGTGATCGCGAGCTTACCTTTTTAGCGGGGAGATTGCGCGGGGGATGATGTGAGTTCTATCATCCTCTATGAACATGGCCGGCCGCGGTAGAGGGCATTTCCTCATTTGATTACCCTGACAAAATAGACGAAGAAAATAAAAGGGGATTAGTCAAATAAGGCGTGTAGTACGAATCTCAAAGAATAATTGGAATGAATAATATGGGGAGGACTCACCGGATGGTGGTTTTAAACCCCTAAAATGTAAGTTGGTGTGTGTGTGTATGCATGCATGTGTGTGTGTAAAAAAAGTAATGAAGGGCCACGTGGGGCCCGGAGGAGTTAAATGAAAAGGAAAAAGAGAGAAAGGGGAGGGGGTGCTTCCCCGAATAGTGAATAGCGCGGCCGTTGCCGGTTGAAAAATGGAGGATGGAGGGAGGAAGATGTCGTACGCCTCGCTCCAATGCACGTGGATGACGGAGGGAAAAGCTTGGACGGCGTGGCGAGAATCCGGCAGGGCTTCGCCGCTATCGTTGGGCCCCCTGAACAAATGACCCTCGGGTCCAATTTATAGGCATCACGAATTCAAATCGCGTCCATTACAGCGGACGCGACTTAAGACTGAAACACGTCTGGGAAGTAGACCGCGATTAGAATAGCGTCGGGCAAGCGTGCCGCGACTTGATTTAAATCGCGTATGAGCGGCAGGCCGCGATTTAGAAGTCAACTTGATTTGACATTTGGCAATGATGACCACTTTTAGAATCGCGTCGGAGATGGCTACCGCGTTTTTGAAACGTGTCGGCCTACCTCGCCGCGATTACGATTTAGGCACGTGGGACGACTTCCGAGGTCTGGCGTGTCAGGCCTATGACCTAATCGCGTCTGGGCGGCAGGATGCAATTCAGAGATTTTGCATGGTTCCGAGGGGCAGGCACTTGAGTGCAATGACTTTTGAGGTCTCACCTAATTGCGGCGGCTCAGGCCAACATGTCTTGATTTGAAACGCGTCGGGGCGGCAGGACGCGGTACAGTTTTCCTAAAAGGCATCCACTGTAGCGAATGCGAATCAAATGAAGTTGTCCATATTCCTTTTGCGACCGAAAACCCTTGAAGCGATGGAGAAGCACCCGGAAAGAAGAATGGGTGAGATCCAAAAATATTGGAAAAACGCTCTTGCGAGGCAAAAGAGGGCCATTGTGGCGTTATGGTGCAATATGAAATTTTCCCACAGTGGAGCCGAATTCGCGTGTCTACAACATCGATTATCATTCAACATCGATTTCTACCCATCGATTGTCATTACATCGATTGTTAACCATCAATTGATTGTTAAACATCGATTGCTCCACAAACCGATTACTACTAGCATCGATTACTACTAACATCGATTACTCCTTTAAACATCGATTATTATTAATATCAATTGCTCCTTTGAACATCCTATTGGGATAGAGTATTATATTGTTTCTTGGATAAGTCTTTAAAAAGACTCTAGTTTGCTCTTGCAATCTTATTGCTGATTTTTTCTCTGGGGTGCTACATTTTGTTGTCTGTACAGAGAGTATTAGCCCGTACATGAGTACTGTGTCAGATTCACGTAGATAGTCACAATACATCTTGTTACCCTGCCAAACAACTATTGTTTCTCGATTACATTTACTATACATTGTATCGAAAGTCTAACTAACAAAAATGGTTTCATGTGATTTGGATCACTATAGCACCAGTTTTGATTTTTCAAACTCATAGGGATCCAACATAGTTTGAGTCGAAACAAGAAAACACTCCTTTAAAGCACCCCTACACTAGAAATAAGGAGACGACGATCGACCTGTCGCTATTAGATGGTGACAATAAGTTTGTCACCTTTAGGGATGAGATGGTGATAGCCTTCTGGTCGCCTGTTCAAGGCGACATGTTCCTTGTCGCCTTTAGAACATAATGGCTTTTCAGCCCTGTTTGTCCTTTGCATCATTTTTGTGTCCCATCTTCTCCGGTGCTAAGTTAACTACTGTTAACATGCATTTATCAACCCATATAAAAGTTAAAACATGTTCATATGATTTTTAATTGATATTAAGTAAATGATCATGCTCTCTACTTGGCTATTTTTCACTTTTTTGTCTTGTTATCAAACTTTCTAAAACCATAGTTACTTGCTAAAATTGGTCATGTATGAATAGTATTTCTTGATTTAGCACTCATGATACTTGCCATAAATGGAGTTTCCATAAAAAAATTTCATAACTGATGTTTCCATAATTGGATTTACACACACGCACTTGAGTGATTCTCACGCATGGCATGCACTTACACTCTAGCACGAAAAAGAAACCCCTTCTTAGCTTGTGGTGAACTCTCCGTCGAATATTCCTTCTGCCAGACAAGAGACCCCTTGACCAAGGCCTCAATAGTCTCCTCTGACGATGAATTCCCACATGGCCGATAAGTAGGTTGTACTATTGAAGTACCCAGAAGTTAGTGTACACGTATCTGTCTTCTATTGACATTCTTAACAAGATCTTTCTCTTCTCATCTTGATTTCTGGAGTACACTTTATTGAACATAAGACCAATTCACTAATAAGTGATTGGACTAAATTGAAAACACGCTACCATGTTGTTGGATTGAACTCTTGAATTTTGCCTTAACTATCTTGATATTATTGAACTCTTGAAATACGCCATACTTGATTGTGGGTATCTGCATTTAAATGCTTGAGATGTTGGATTGGACACGGCGAGTGTCCAAGGGCTCCAGTCTAGCCCCCTCGATAAAGGGTCGAGAAATATTGTTAACTATGGGGTATAATGATTACTTGCATTGCATCTGTGCTGGAGTACTTGCATGTAAATGATAGATACATACACCACATTACACATGTTCATGATATGCATTCCAAGGTGTCATAGATCCTTAGTGCATGTCAATGACTTGTGAACTAACTGTCTTGCTCGTGAAAGATACATGCTTGTTACTTGCTTACTTGCTTGCTAGTGAAATGGCCAATCTTGTTACATGCTTTATTACTGTTACTCGTGAAATTACCATCTTGCTAGATCATTGTTCACTCTATCCTGAAATATTGATTACCACTTTCTTGCTAGACTGATCATTACATCTCTTGATCTTACTATCTTGCATGATACACTGTTCACATGTTATTACTGTCATTTTATTTGCATAGTACATATCATGTTCACACCTTCTACCTTTTAACTGTTAATACTTATATCATTTCTGGAAGATGTAAATCCTACTGGGCGAGTGCGCTCATTATCTACTTTCCAATATTTTAGAAGAATAGGAAATGGATGAATGCTACATGAATGTACATGAAATATCGCTGAATTAGACTTGTATACAAAGGTTCGTGACTACATTTTAGTCTAGAATGGATTTAGTTATGAATGTTACCTTTTGCAAGCATATGATGAATGATTATTGTGGAACCATGGCAATATGCAGTATCATGCATAAATGATAGTTTTCAGATTTGATGTAATCAACCACATGCATATTTGAATTCTTGATAGCTCTATGATGATATGATGTTCATATTAATGTAGGAATTTGTTATGTTAGAATGAGAAAATGACAGGGTTATGAATGTACCATGTATGAATAATATGGTCTTATGATAGCACATTGATTTATGCTTAATATATATAGGTAGGCTATGAGCATTACTATTGTTATTTACTGGGTTGCGTGTAGAGTCAAACTTGTTAATATTTCAAGAGAGGTTGAGGTTCTCGTGACTAAGGAGATTGTCCATTTGGACTCTGAGTGGGAGGATTAGATTTAAGAGTGTTGAGAGACTTATGTATGTGGGGATTGATGTATTAAGACTTGTTATATTATAGTTGGACTAGTAATGACATTTATATTTCATGTTATGTTGGACTTTTACTATATAGACTGTGGTTTGGACATTAAGTTGATGAAATGAATTTTATCTTTCGTGTGCTTATATTGTCCTTCATTTTGTGTATACTCAACCAGGTGTAGGTTACATGTAAGTTGGGTACTTTCTCACTATAATATCTCTCTCAGGTCCGATGCGAGTCGATATGACTGAACTGGGTCAAAGAGGGGTGTTACACCATCACTGTCACTGTTTTTGTTACCTTCACTACTATTGTTATTGTTTATCGTCATCGTAACTGTTATTGTTATCAATACAGTTATTGCCATCATCGCTGTTGTTAGCTAATTTGACACTGTGATCATAGGGGTTCTACTGGAAATGACTATACAATCCTCACAGGAAAGTTCACCACTATATAAGTACAAGGCCCTGAGGGCAATAGGGTGAAATCTTGAAGGTGGACAAGTACCTTTGGTGCGACGACCCTCCTTATACCGGTACGATTATACCAATCCACGTCGGTATAGTGAGTCTCGTCACAGTGGGACATTTACCCAAGCACTAACACACATGATTGAGATGTTCATAAATGCAAAATTCAGAGTAGCGGAAGTAAAAGGACTACTTGTCATTTCATTTCATCATCCAAATTTAACCATACATGATCATATAGAAATTAAAGAGCTAAAGTCCACATAAATAAAAATGCTCAAATCAGATTACATAGCTTGTCCACAATTACATAATAGTTCTACTACAATGCCTCATTACATACTATGAAAGCAAAAGTCACAACGTCGACTCCACCAAGCTACTCGCCACGCTCGGAGTCACTCTCCACTGTCTCCTCCAAAGGTGTCGGGTCACCAACTAAACCTGTACGCCGAAGCAAGGAGTGAGTCTAAAAGACTCAGCAAATCTCCATACACACCATTCATGCATACATCACAGTAGGTTCTCATTCCAATTCACGAAGCAAACATATAGCATGCTTGAACATTGATAAGAGACAACCTATCGTGGTATTTCTACAAAATTTAAAACATATGGTACATGATTTAAGACATTCCAAAACAAGTATCCTATCACATGCTTACTACTCGTTCAATCACATTAAGCTACAACATGATAGAAACTAACATGGGGTTCTCACATGCATAAAAGGAAACATTCCTATCATGGTTTCTACACTTCTTGCACATGCACACTATCATTTCATACACTTTAAGGTTGCTGTTATAACATATTTCACATTAACAAATCATGGATCACAATTTCACAATCTAACACATTGGTTTCACATGTTAGCACAATTGCTCGTTCACATAGTTCTCTTTTTACACATTGCATGTTTACACATATTCACACACACACAATTTACACATACCCACATTCACATTTCACAATTTAGTGCCATGACACATAGTCCAAACCACCATTAGAAGACACATCACATACACATACACATAGACGCCACCTAGGCAATACAGTGACGACTCTTGGACTGCGCAGATCGGGAGAACAAGTCTCCACCCTAACCAGCGGTACTTGTCCACCTCCAGGATTTCATCCTAATGCCCTTAGGATCTTAACACATTGAACCTTCCCATGGGGACTTTTCCATGGTACGGTTCCACGCCCTCTATGGAAGCAGTGTCACACATGGCACATTCTTACACATTACACATTCTGATTTTAACACACATATTACTCATGATATACACATGTCTTCACATTCTCTCACTTATACACATGGCTCTGTTTTCCTATTCATGATGCTACTGTTGACAGAAATCAACTTCATGCCTTACACTAATCAGGTTGAAACATACATAATCAACCATGTTCATATTAGCATGCATTGAACACTTCAATTTAACATGGAACATAACATGAATATCAGATTTGACAATTCACAGCCCTGAACCTGACATACACATTGTCACAGGAATTTCCCCCGGATTTATTGCGCAACACACAATTTACTGTAATTTTACAAAACCTACGCATGTTTTCTATTTCCAAAACAGAAATTGCAATAAATCACCTGAGCATGGAAAATTTCCCAAAATTTCAGAACATAGACTGAAATACCTACTCATGGTCTAAAAAAGTTATGGCATTCAAGCTCCTTATGAATTACGCAACGTAACTAACATGATCAAGGTCTTATCGTACATGCATTTTCATAAATAAAACCATTCATGCCATTTATAGAAATTCATAAGAGTCTCACCACACATTCCACCATTCATATTACATAACGTATACGTTACAATATATCCTCATACGAAAACACATCAGAAATTTATCATATAGGAGGAGAGAACAGCTCATTGTTCTATCCTGAAGAACTTAACGGCACAGTCTGGCCGTTAAAGGAGATTAACGGCAATATCGTTGGTCGCCAATCGAAGAGCTTGACGGCAAGGGATCTTTTCCGTCAAGTTCCGGTCTGTGCAAAAAGACAGACCGAGCTCCAAATACAAGAAGAATGGGGGAATCTAGGCACGAGAAAATCTCATAAAAATGATAGAAACCTCCTAGACACATACATGGACGAAGTTGTGGGATACTTGCCTCTTAATAAATCTCCAAAGGGATCAAAGGTGTCGTTGAAGCTCTCCTTGGGCAGTCCCAAGAAGCCTGCAAAAGAGCTCTCCTCCGGGTTCTGTGGTGTTGTAGCTTCAATCCGTGGTCGGGGAAGCCTCCTCCTATGTCCAAGCTAGCTTCTAGTTGCTGTAGATCGCCGGATGAAGCTCCAAACTGCCGGATCAAAGCATGCAAAGTCCAGCTCTCCACCAGTTCGAGCTAGGGCTTTCTCTCCTCTTGCAAAAGGCCAAGAGAAGTCCTTGCAGGTTGCAAAGGGTTTAGTTTATAGGAGAGGGTTGGGATATCCCGGAGGATGTGATGGGATGTCTGATAGCCGTTGGGGACTTCTCCCAATGGTTGGGCTTGCTTGCCCCCAAGGTTTCGGGGTCTGCTGCGCATGCATGTCAGAGAAGTAGACGTCCATATCTCTGGACGTTTATATAGCATTGACGTCCATCGAGGTGGACGCTGACTCATCTTGGACGCCCATCCATGTTGACGCCAATGGCCCTTCAACCAGAACTTAAGATCATGCAGAAACCATGCTTAACCTATACATATTACATGAAACCTAGGTAGTATAATGTATACACTATTACACAATGCATTCAATAATATTCCATCTAATTATACATATGCATACATAAGTATAACTAGCTAATAGGTACATAGCTATTTACATATGAATATACAAGTTACACACACCATGACTCAACATACAATAAATAAAAAGACAACAAAAATCGAGGGCCTTACACCCTCTCCCCCTTGAGGAAACTTCATCCTCGAAGTTTAAACAAAACTACTCAAACAATGGGGATACTTCTTCTTCATCGCATCCTCAAGCTCCCAAGTAGCCTCCTGTCGCGAGAAGTTCCGCCATAAAACCTTTACCGACGCAATACTCTTGTTCCGGAGATGCTGAACCTTCCGGTCAAGAATAGCTACTGGTTGCTCCTCATACGACAGATTTGGCTGTATCTCCACTGGCTCGTGGCTAATCACATGAGATGGATCTCGGACATACTTCCGGAGCATAGATACGTGGAAAATGGGACGAACACTAGCTAAAGCTGGGGGTAAAGCTAGATCATATGCCACGTTGCCCAATCATCTTAGAATCTCATACGGGCCAATGAATCTAGGGCTCAACTTACTATGCATGCCAATCTAACCACACCACGCGTAGGCGATATCTTCAAGAAGACATGTCACCTACCTCGAACTCTAAATCCTTTCTCCTGTTATCGGCGTAGCTCTTCTGCCTATCCTGGGCCGCAACAAGCCTCTTCCTGATAAGCTAGATCTTATCCGAAGTCTCCTGAACTAACTCCGGACCGATCAACTGCCTATCGCCTGTCTCCTCCCAACACAGGGAGATCTACAGGGCCTACCATACAACGCCTCAAATGGAGCCATACCAATACTCGCATGAAAGCTGTTGTTGTATCCGAACTCCACTAGAGGTAAATGACGCTCCCAATCATCCTTCCAATCCAGCACACACGCCCTCAACATATCCTCGAGCGTCTGGATAGTCCTCTCAGACTGTCCATCTGTCTCGGGATGAAACGCCGAACTGAGCTTCAGCTCCAAACCTAAGGCATCCTGAAGACCCTTCCACAACCTCAAAGTAATCTCGGATCTCGATCCGAAATGATCGACTTTGGCACACCATGCAATCTAATGATGCTACTACATACAATCTAGCCAAGCTCTCTACTGACTGCTTCTTCTTCATAGGCAAGAAATGCGCAGTCTTCGAGAATCTATCTACGACTACCCAATCGAGTCATTGCCCCATCTAGACCGAGGCAAACCCGAAAAAAATCCATAGTGACAGCTTCCCACTTCCACACTGGGATTTCCATCTTCTGCATAAGGCCAGATGGTCGCTGCCGCTCGGCTTTCACTTGCTGCCATACTAAACATCGGGATACATAATCCCCCACATCCCTCTTCATGCCGGACCACCAAAAGGACCTCTTCAAATCCTAGTACATCTTGGTGTTACCCAGATGATAGAGATCACGATCTATGAGCTCCTCTAACACATGCTCACGGACCTCTACCAAATCAGGGACACAGACGAGATGATGAAACCTAATCACCCATCCTCATCACGAGCAATGCCCGCCTTGCCCACTAACTCTTGGAGTCTAGGGTCGGCTTTCTGTTGCTTGATTACCTCATCCAACACCGAAGACTTAAGAGACAACTGAGCTACAAAGGCTTGACATAAGGGCTCTAACTCAGCCATCGCACACGCCGCATTCTCCAACATCTTCCAATCCTGATGGAGAGAACCTCTTCCTACTCTCAGGGCATCAGCTATGACATTCGCCTTCCCAGGGTGATACTGAAGGTCGAAGTCATAGTCCTTCAAGAACTCAATCCATCTCCTCTGCCTCAGGTTTAATTCCTTTTGGGAGAAAAGATACTTCAAGCTCTTGTGGTCGGTGAACACCTCAAATCTGACACCATAAAGATAGTGTCTCCAGATTTTAGTGCATGAACCACTGCTACAAGCTCCAAATCATGGGTCGGATAGTTCTTCTCATGCTCCTTCAACTGACGAGAAGTATAAGCCACTACCCTTCCTTGCTGCATCAAAACGCAACCAAGCCCATCCGAGACGCATCCGTGTAGATAGCAAACCCTCTACACCGCTCGGCAAGACTAACATCGGAGCTGACGTAAGGTTAGTCTTCAACAATTGAAAACTACTCTCACACTTCTCAGACCAAACAAACTTCACTCCCTTTCTGGGATCTGAGTCAATGGGGCGGCGATGGATGAAAATCCCTCAATGAATCGCCGATAGTAACCAGCCAAACCCAGAAAACTACGAATCTCCGAAGGGGTCTTGGGAGTTTCCCAATCCATAACTGCCTGGACCTTTGCTGGATCAACTGCAACACCAGCACCGGAGATAACATGCCCGAGGAAATGAACCTCGCGCAACCAGAAATCGCACTTGCTGATTTTAGCATACAGCCTGTGCTCACGAAGGACCTCTAACACTACCCTCAAATGTTGATGTTGTGGCCTCATCCGGAGCGTAGACCAGCACATCATCAATAAACACCACAACAAAGCTATCTAATAAGGCCTAAAAACCCGGTTCATGAGATCCATGACACTGCAGGGGCGTTGGTCAATCCGAAGGAAGACCAAAAAGTCATAATGTCCATAACGGATCTAAATGCCGTCTTGGACACATCCTCACTCTGAATCCTCAACTGATGATAACCAGATCGCAAATCAATCTTAGAAAAGACTGATGCATCTTGCAACTGGTCAAACAAATCATCAATCCGAGGCAAGGGATACCTGTTCTTTACTGTCACTTGGTTTAGCTTTCTATAATCGATGCATATCCTAAGTGACCCATCTTTCTTCTTTACAAATAAGACAGGTGCGCCCCAAGGGGAAACACTAGGGCGAATAAATCCCTTATCTAGCAACTCTTGCAACTGCTTCCTCAACTCAGCTAACTCTGCAGGTGCCATCTGATATGGAGCCTTTGAGATAGGAGAGGTGCCCGAAAGCAACTCTATGGTGAACTCTATCTCTCTATCCGGTGGCAATCCAGACAAATTATCAGGAAAGACATCTGGAAAATCCTGCACTACCTCGATCTCTGCAATAGTAGGTGACTCATCAGCCTCTGGTACTAATACCACGCTGGCAAGAAAAGCGTCACAACCCTTGTTCACCATGCACATCGCCTTCATGGCAGAGATGACCAACTTTCCCGCCAAGTTCCTTGGCAAGGGATGAGAGAACTCGTCCCACCAGGAATGCGGAAAACAATCTTCTTCCGACGACAATCTTTTAACACATAGTGCTCCTCTAGCCAATCCAGACCAAGAATACCATCAAAGTCCTTCATCTTTAGCAAGAAGAAACACCATCTAAACCCTATCTTCAATGCACACGGTAACGACGGAATGCACTTCCTAGTCGATACCGTACCCGCAGGTGTGTGTACAGACAACGGGACTTCTAAATCCTCAGACTCTACACGCCTGACTCTAGAGCTAACTGCCTAGCGAACCGCTCAGAAATGAACGAGTGAGTGGCACCCGTATCAAACAAAACCCGAGCGTGCACACCTAGAAGTAAAACCGTACCTTCGGTGACATGCTCCGCCTGCTCGGCATCCTCTCATGCTAGGGAAAACACTCGAGCTGGGGCTCGAGGCCTTCCTGGTCTTCCTGTAGCTGGCTCTGCTGCTGCTTCTAACCGCTGCTGGCTGGCGCTCGCGCTGCTCCTGCTGAAGTCTCGACAATCTTTGATCTTGTGGTCGCTGCTTCTTCACCTTCAAGCATTTCCCCGCAATCATCCAACACTCGGAACCACCGTGTGTCTTCCCGCAATGGGGACACTCCTTCTCACACCAGGGGAACGTTGAGAAGGTACCTGTGCACTGCTGGTTGTGATGGATGCTGCGGTGCCTGGTATACTGCTTTCTTCTTGTCCTGCCGCTGGAACGTAGCTGCAGGCCTCTTCTGCGAAGCCTTCTTCTCTTCCAGATACACTGCATCTCGCCCTCCTGCCTACAAGCAGCGCTAAGGGCCTCGTCCAAGGTACGATGGTCAAACGCCACTAGCCTTGTCCTCAGTGATGGCTTCAGGCCCATCACGAACTTGTTTGCTTTCCTGCGCTCATCTGTCACGATATGAGGTGCATATTTAGATAATTCTGCAATCCTGGCCTCGTATTCGAGCACGGTCATGGAGCCCTGGTCAAGGAGAGGAACTCCTATCCATCCTGTCTTGGATATGCTCGGGGAAGAATTTGGCCCAAAGAGCCTCACGAACTCGTCCCAAGCCACGTCAATAGCTCCGTCCTCAAACCGTGTACGCAGTAAGAAGCCCACCACACATCAGCTCTCTCCTGCAACACGACCTTCATAAGCACCCACTAAACAACTTCAACTTAACAGGGGATATAAAAATAAAACTAGCACATACCTGTAGCATATAGGTGGCTAAAGTAACCTTATCATCGTCCGCACACCTAATAGCCCGGAAGATCTTCTCGATCTCCCTCATCCAGCTCTCTGCTAGCAACGGTCGCTCTCCCCCTTAAAGAGGGTGGCAACATCCTCTTGAATCTTTCCATGATGGAAGGTCCACCATGGCCCTGAGCTGGAGCTTGAGCCTGCTACATCAAACAACAAGCAACGCATATTCAACACAACATCATGTCATTAAATAAAGCAGACTACTCTTTGTTTCATTATTCTAACCTGAGCCTCCAACTGAGCCTGGAGTGCAGCCTGGGTGTGGGCCTGCGTCTGCATGGCCTGCACAAACCTTGCATGAACACTCCATAATCCACTGGCGGCGGTGGGGAAGTACAGGACCCTGAGATGCGGGGGCCCGCTGCTCAGCCTGCTCCTCACGTCTCTGCTCGTCCTCACGAGCAGGAGCACCGCCACATCTTCCACGCGAAGCCATGGCTGCAATAAATTTTAGCCACTATTAGAGTTATGTTAATTTACTCCTAACCATTTTATTACATATTTTCCATTCATTATTAATCAATTCTCACATGTGAACATTCTATAAAGATTTAGCATGTAATGAAGATGATGACTTAGGTATTTATGTACAATCTCAACCAAGTCGGTCTCTGATACCAATCTCTGCGACGACCCTCCTTATACCGGTACGATTATACCAATCCACGTCGGTATAGTGAGTCTCGTCACAGTGGGACATTTATCCAAGCACTAACACACATGATTGAGATGTTCATAAATGCAAAATTCAGAGTAGCGGAAGTAAAATGACTACTTGTCATTTCATTTCATCATCCACATTTAACCATACATGATCAATATAGCAATTAAAGAGCTAAAGTCCACATAAATAAAATGCTAAAATCAGATTACATAGCTTGTCCACAATTACATAATAGTTCGACTACAATGCTCATTACATACTATGAAAGCAAAAGTCACAACGTCGACTCCACCAAGCTACTCGCCACACTCGGAGTCACTCTCCACTGTCTCCTCCAAAGGTGTCGGGTCACCAACTAAACCTGTACGCGAAGCAAGGAGTGAGTCTAAAAGACTCAGCAAATAACTCCATACACCCATTCATGCATACATCACAGTAGGTTCTACATTCCAATTCACGAAGCAAACATATAGCATGCTTGAACATTGATAAGAGACAACCTATCATGGTATTTCTACAAAATTTAAAACATATGGTACATGATTTAAGACATTCCAAAATAAGTATCCTATCACATGCTTATTACTCATTCAATCACATTAAGCTACAACATGATAGCAACTAACATGGGTTCTCACATGCATAAAGGAAACATTCCTATCATGGTTTCTACACATTCTTGCACATGCACACTATCATTTCATACACTTTAAGGTTGCTGTTATAACATTATTTCACATTAACAAATCATGGATCACAATTTCACAATCTAACACATTGGTTTCACATGTTAGCACAATTGCTCGTTCACATAGTTCTCTTTTTACACATTGCATGTTTACACATATTCACACTACACAATTTACACATACCCACATTCACATTTCACAATTTAGTGCCGTGACACATAGTCCAAACAACCATTAGAAGGACACATCACATACACATACACATAGACGCCACCTAGGCAATACAGTGACGACTCTTGGACTGCGCAGACCGGGAGAACAAGTCTCCACCCTAACCAATGGTACTTGTCCACCTCCAGGATTTCATCCTAATGCCCTTAGGATCTTAACACATTGAACCTTCCCATGGGGACTTTTCCATGGTACGGTTCCACGGCCCTCTATGGAAGCAGTGTCACACATGGCACATTCTTACACATTACACATTCCGATTTTAACACACATATTACTCATGATATACACATGTCTTCACATTCTCTCACTTATACACATGGCTCTATTTTCCTATTCATGATGCTACTGTTGACAGAAATCAAACATTCAGTGCCTACACTAATCAGGTTGAAACATACATAATCAACCATGTTCATATTAGCATGCGTTGAACACTCGTTTTCGCATGAAATTTCATAGAACACTCTATAGTTATCCAAATAACATGAAATTTTAACCACACACTATTTGTAGGTTCATGACCTCACATGCAAATTTCCAGATTTTTCTGAGTTATCATATATTTACAGAAATTAGAACATTCGTCTCAGCTATTCATAATTCAATTTAACATGGAACATAACATGAATATCAGATTTGATAGTTCACAGCCCTGAACCTGACATACACATTGTCACAGGAATTTCCCCCGGATTTATTGCCCAACACATAATTTACTGTAAATTTTACAAAACCTACGCATGTTTTCTATTTCCAAAACAAAATTGCAATAAATCACCTGAGCATGGAAATTTTCCCAAAATTTCAGAACATAGACTGAAATACCTACTCATGGTCTAAAAAAGTTATGGCATTCAAGCTCCTTATGAATTACACAACAGTAACTAACATGATCAAGGTCTTATCGTACATGCATTTTCATAAATAAACCATTCATGCCATTTACAGAAATTCATAAGAGTCTCACCACACATCCACCATTCATATTACATAACGTATACGTTTACAATATATCCTCATACGAAAACACATCGGAAATTAATCATATAGGAGGAGAGAACAGCTCACTGTTCTATCCTGAAGAACTTAACGGCACAGTCTGGCCGTTAAAGGAGATTAACGGAAATATCGTTGGCCGCCAATCGAAGAGCTTGATGGCAAGGGATATTTCCGTCAAGTTCCGGTCTTTGCAAAAAGACAGACCGAGCTCCAAATACAAGAAGAATGGGGAATCCAGGACACGAGAAAATCTCATAAAAATGATAGAAACCTCCTAGACACATACATGGACGAAGTGGGTGGTTACTTGCCTCTTAATAAATCTCCAAAGGGATCAAAGGTGTCGTTGAATCTCTCCTTGGGCAGTCCCAAGAAGCCTCCAAAAGAGCTCTCCTCCGGGTTCTGTGGTGTTGTAGCTTCCAGTCCGTGGTCGGGAAGCCTCCTCCTATGTCCAAGCTAGCTTCTAGTTGTTGTAGATCGCCGGATGAAGCTCCAAACCGCCAGATCAAAGCATGCAAAGTCCAGCTCTCCACCAGTTCGAGCTAGGGCTTTCTCTCCTCTTGCAAAAGGCGAAGAGAAGTCCTTGCAGGTTGCAAAGGGTTTAGTTTATAGGAGAAGGGTTTTGGATATCCCGGAGGATGTGATGGGATGTCTGATAGCCGTTGGGGACTTCTCCCCAATGTTTGGCTTGCTTGCCCCCGGAGTTTCGGGGTCTGCTGCGCATGCATGTCAGAGAAGTAGACGTCCATATCTCTGGACATTTATATAAGCATTGGCGTCCATCGAGTGGACGCTGACTCATCATGGACGTCCATCCACGTTGACGTCAATTGCCCTTCGGCCAAAACTTAAAATCATGCAGAAACCATGCTTAACCTATACATATATAATGAAACCTAGGTAGTATAATGTATACACTATTACACCATGCATTCAAATAATATTTACCATCTAGTTATACATGCATACATAATATAACTAGCTAATATGTACATAGCTATTTACATATGATATACAAGTTACACACACCATGACTCAACATACAATAAATAAAAAGACAACAAAATCGAGGGCCTTACAATTGTATATGGTGGAGAGGGCTTCTCTAGTTATGCACATAACCAAGAGCTATCACCCATTTGCATAGGTGATGGCGTACTATACCGATTGACTGACTAACATTTTATGATAGTTAGGGTAATGTGTCTAGCTTAACATAGATACAGGCACCACTTTTGCTAATGTCATTGTTACTGCTACTGTTATCTTTGTTTCTACCATTATTTCTGCCATTCTACCATTACTGCTACCACTGCTACTACCACCATTGTTATTGTTCCTCTCATTGTTTCCTAATGATGTTTCCTACCGATTTTTCTACCACTGTCCCTATTACTATTGTTTACCATTGCTTTCTACCGCCATTTCTATTACTATTATTGTTACCATTACCACTATTATTACTATCATTGTCTCCATCGTTTACCTTTTCTATTACTATTATATACTACTATTACCATCACCTTTACCGCTACTGAATCTACCAATATTTATATATGTATATTACCATACCTTTTCAAAATATGCTATAGTCTAGGCTGTGAGTTAAGAAATTCCTAGTTACTTGCTGGGTCTATTCTATAGACTCACTCTTGCTAATATTCAGGCGAACCTGAGGTTTCAAAAGAGTAATTGGTGAGACTTGGTTTGGATCACGAGAAGTAGTGATTGCTTGGATTTTAGAAACTGGTGATATTATTGCTGGAAGAAGAAATATAATGTTGAACCCTATAAATGTACTGGCTCAGATATGGACAATGTTCATTTTGTTAAATAATTGTCTTTATATATTCTTTCGATTATGAGACGTGAATGTAAAAGTTGATGGTGATATGGCTTCAGCTCTATTTCCGTTCGTCATGAAAGATTCCACCTTGATGTTCGACATTGTTGGGATCTTTTCCCTATAGCGTCTCTCTCTTGTCTGACGTGGGTCGACATGGCAGTACCGGTTGGAGAGAGTCATTATAGAAATGGTATTGCTAGTTATAGGTGCTCTGCAAGCCAATTCATGTGAGTGATGGCACTTGTAATTATGTATAATCTCTTTTGGTAATATTATATGTTATTTTCTCACTATATGTTTCATTCATATGTATACTGTGATGTCTATGGGTCTGTGTAATGGGAATTGGATCATGATAAGATTATGATAATGAGGCCGATCCTCTTTAAACATAAATCATAAACATGCCTAGTCATAGATTACTCAAGAAAGATATTGAGATGACTGGACAAACCGGTGTGCCATATACTTGTCCATGTGATGGAGGCAGCTGGTCTTATAGCTGCTTGTGTTGACACACTATGTCACGTCTCGAGAATTACGCAGCGGATATTATTGATTAATTAGAGTCGATATTCCGAGACGTGGACAGTCGGCAAATAAGCCTCTAGCTAGCACGCACTAAATGTGTATCAACACAACATCATAATAGGGCCCAAATGTTGAACTCAATATAAATTGTATTCAAATCTCATATTTGTCTCAGATAAACTAATACATGACTAAGACTCAATTAAAGCAAAAGTACATAATACCTCACTTCCTACTACATTGTTCTAACACTCACAATAAACTAACTATAGATAGACTCATGTTTGGAATGCTCTTCACTCGGACGCATTCCCATCCTTGACTTGATCTTCCTCTTGAACTTCATAGTCACCCACCTAGATTGGGTAAAAGTAGGGGATGAGCAAACTAGCCAGTAGGATTTATATCTCAATATGCAGGCAATGATGTAAGTGATTAACATTTTAGACTAGGCAAGTACGATGATGATATGCAAGTACAAACAAAACTCTTTAAACATGATATATAAAACAAGCTGGATAGAGTGAACAAGATAGAATAAGATTTTTGAACAAGATGCCAGAAAGAACTAGCAATAGATCACTTTGCACAAGCACGCAAGATTTCACTTGATGTCAATAGTTTTCAAGAAAGCAAGATATCACTAGTTGCAATAAATGCAGGATGGCCATATCACGCAAGCAAGCAAGCAAGATTGCACAAGCAGCGATCAAGTAACACTAATCAGGCACGGACACCAATGTACACCAAGAAAAGATCCATCAAGAATGTACACCAGGACACATGTATGTGGTTATGTATCTAACATTCAACAAGCAAGAAAGTACTCCCAGCGCAGATGCAACGCTAGTAATCATTATACCCCATGGTTAACAGTATATTTGACTCGCCGTCATTGGGCTAGACTGGAGGCCTTGGACACACTCATGCCCTGTCAGCCATCTCATATAAAATTTTAAATGTAGAATCCACAGTCATTAATAATGGCCAATGAGAGTTTCAAAAAAATAAGCATGTGTATGTCATGTTCATGATGATGATGAGAAGAAATAAATAAATTGAACATGATCCATGAGGACAATAGTCAAGAGATAAATTCGGCAGCTGAATGATAAGATTTACATTTAGTTCAATCTTTACATTAATAGCTTTAGTCTAGATGGCAATTCCCACTCACGAGAATAAGAAGAGAAAGAAGTGCACGCCCTAGATGTATAAGTGTGTAGAATGCACATGTGTAAATTCACAATCCGTCAGTCTCAAACTCTCGGAAAACATTAACATGATGGCATGCAATGAACATGCATTTATCTACAAATGAGTTTACAAGATTTTAAGATAGAATTTATCACTTAAAGCAAGCTAGAATGGTAACAAGTAAATCACAAGTTTCATGTTGATCTATCATTAAGAAAGCAATTAGAATAATATTCATGTAATTAAGGATTTTTCAATGGGTTAAAACACTTTAAGCCATTAAATAGACATTATGTAATGAACAGAACCAAAATATGCAATATCTTGTAAAGGTAGTGTCGACACAATCCATGCTGGTGTCGACACCATGCTTCAAACACAAAGCAGAAACATGACAAACTGGTCAGGTAGTGTCGACACTAGTTCAAGTAGTGTCGACACTAGAGACAGGTTCCAGAAGACCTTCTGGAAACATGGGACAGTGTGTCGACAATAGATGGGTAGTGTCGACACTAGATCAGTTCTCTCAGAACTTCCTGGGTAAAACTGGGACAGTGTGTCGACACTAGATGAGGCAGTGTCGACACTATATGGCTTTCCCCAGAACACTTTCTGGGCTGTTTGGGACAGGGTGTCGACACACTTGAGGTAGTGTCGACACTAGAGGGCTCCCAGAACACTCTCTGGGCTGCCTTGGGACAGTGTGTCGACACTAGAGACAGGTAGTGTCGACACTAGAGAGCTTCCCAGAACACTTTATGGGCTGCTTTGGGACAGTGTGTCGACATCTAGATGAGGTAGTGTCGACACTAGCTGCCCTCCAGACAAAACATATGGTCAAGTGTGACTGACCCGAAAATATGTCTCATGCAGCGATTCACTTACCCATCTTTTAACTCTCTAACTAATAACATTTAGACAAAACGTTCAAAACGAAGATGACGGGGACAACTAGTAGAAATACTTTTATGTTGGGGGTTTGATCAAATTCCATCTCGAATCCCGAGAAAACAGATGAAGAACAAAAAGTCAAGTGTAGCCCGAAATCCCAGTATCATGCAGTGACTCTATTCCCACGCCTGTACCTCTCTAACCAAGGATGTTTGGACAAAACGTCCAACATAAATGATGATCGTGACTCCCATTAAAAAAACTTTCGTGAAGGAAGCTTAGTCAAATTCAGTCTCGAATCACGTGCATAATAAGAAACGGGAAAAAACCCTAACAGTGCGCGACTTTGGAAAAAACACTTATAACTCAAAATATACTCATTAGAATTCGATGAAATCAGTGGGAAACGAAAGTTAACTTGATGCTCTACACATTGGTATAGGATATATTAAGGTTTGGCCCGAGAAAACTTACCTTCTGGGTTGAAGAAGTCTCATTTTTCCATAAAACTCAAGTTCAGACACTCAGAGAAAACGCTTACTGCTCCGTGTGTATACTGCATGGAATTTGAGAATTCCACTTGGGTTAGAACGTAGCCTTGACCCTCTTCCAGGGGTATAAAGCCTTGCAAGGTTTGGTTTAGGTTTGACTCACCTTTGGTCGACTTCAAGATGATGGTCTGTGCAGGTCGCAACAGACGAAATAGGGGAAGGAGAACGACTTGGTGTGGATGATCTCCTGCTCCCCAGCCACCAAGAACTTCTCCACACGACCCCAGCAAGTTCTAAAACTCGTTCCTAGGTTTTGGTGAAGAGTATTTAAGCAACCATGGTGTTTAGGAGTCCTTATTATAACTAGGAAAGCTAAGCTGCGGTTTTGACAAGGCAGTTTCCTATCTTTTAAGGATTCCTTCTTCCCTTAGAGTGTGTGAGGCTTTAGGAAACCTTCCACCATAGATAGGCATGAATTTGGGTTGCCAAGAATGCATGATTGCATCCCAATTCAACTCAAATTGCCTCTTTCCAATTTCAGCCTATTTAGAGTTACAAATTTCCATGCATTCTCTAGCTTTATTTGATTATTGGGCCAATTGATGTCCATTGACCCGCTTATGATATTGGGTCATTAATATATAATGTTGGAAGTCTCTCCAACACTTTTATTAAATTTGATTTCTTTATATATTAAATTTTTGGGGCTACACACTGGGGATATGGTGCAAGTATTGATTGGTGAATGAGTTCACTGAATGATCCATTATCGGAATGTTGCATGGTTAACGATACCTAATTGTTAGACAGTGATTCTGTAGTCCTAGTTTTATAACTAGTCCTTAGACTTGAGACACCAAAGATGTCTTGCTTGAGTAATATATTATTCTTTGATAATGGATTTATACGTCTAGATGTTCTAGGTTCAGTATAGCCAGTCATTGGGAATGGTAGGCAACCTTACGAAGGCAATTGTGTGTCAATAGAGAATCATCCACTCTCGGTATCGTGTAAGGATATCCCATATTGTCTTACTCAGACAAATCTCTAACTATGTCAATTTGATTTAGGAAGAGGAGTTCTCTAGGGGAATCCGCTATAGAGTTTTATTTAACATAACAGATTCCGTATAGGCCTGACAACACAATGCCTAATATACGGTCTTTGGGATAATAGATGTACGAGGGACTATAGGTACAACGGTAACTATGGTCATAAAGGCCCAATAGATTTGATCACTTGTGGCCGTCTCGAGATTATGGTGTAGTGACCTAGTACATCAATAATCGATGAGTTGTGTAAATTATTAATAGTAATTCACTAATTCAGAAGGAGTTCTGAGTCAGAAAGAGTTCTGACGGGTGATGCTCATAGTCAGCTCGACCAATTATAGATAATGCGATGAATAGAGGATTGGATAAAAGTTATCCAATAAGACTTATTTAACCAATTATAGATCTATTAGGTGAGACCCAATAAGCCTAGACCTAATAGATAGAAATCCATGGTATTAGGTTTATGGGGAAAGGATCCATTAAAGGGGAGCATACCAGGATCATGCCACCTCCCTCGCTTCTAGGAGGACACCTCATCATTATGCCATCATGACATCCGAGGTATCCTACGAGGCATCCTTGGACATGAGACATGACAAGATGTCCTACGAGGGTGTCCCTCTACGAGGTATCCTTGTAATGATGGGATGATAAATGTTCCTGATGAGGTGTCATCTAAGGCTCTCTATAAATAGAAGGGGTCTCCTAAGGATCATAGGTAGACGCTTTAGGAGAAGCCACCTTCTTCCTTCTCCTCCGTCCCATCTCTACCTCTCGTAGCCTCCCTTGGGAGAGGGGGATCCAAGAGGGTTATCTCTCTTGTTGCTGCTGCTATCTTTGCTTCTACTACGTACTATGTGGCGTTGGACCACGTGAAGGAGTGCTCCGTCACAGAAGGAGGTGTTGTCATCGCTAGTCATCCACTATGTGGATCGGGTTAGAGGAAGTCTTGCGAGAGCTCCTTCAAACAAAAGACTAGTTCTGCGCTTCAGGGATGTACATCTCCCCTAGGTGAGATGATCTTACACCTATGTGTATGTATGTTTACATGCACCATACATCATTGCCTGATCAAGTACTTGGATGGAAATTGTTTTTTTTTTACTTCAACTACGCATGTGATGCCCCAAGTCAACTTCTATTAGTGGTATCAGAGCCAGAGTTAGGCTATGATGTCTGAGTTTTGATATTTTGATCAATTCAGATCCGTTAAGAGTTAATCTATGTATTAGATTAAGAGTTAATCTACATATTAGATTAAGAGCTAATAATAGTTTTATTAGTTATATTGTTTAATTAATTTCTAGATTCTATACATATGCTATGTGATGTGTATGTTGTGGGCGGATGATCATGAAGCTATGTTGAGATGCTTATATGTAGGGATGGTGATTCCTTGGGGTCTACGAGCCCCTTCTCTTTCTTCGTCTTAAAATTGTTGTTGTATTGCTACCTTTCCCCATTGTGAAATTCTCCTTGATATGATGCATAATGTTTCTTAATTGATTAAGATGTACATTTTTAGGCTTGCGTGTCTTTAGTCATTTGTAATTATTGTAATTATTTGAAATCACTATCGGAGGCATGACGGAAGTGTGGAATTAGTGACAGGGCTTAATAACTAAAAAAGAGAAATGAACAACGTGCTGGGATGCGCTGAGGACACACATAGGGCTTGTGATCAAGTCTTTTAGCTAAGGCTTGATCCTGCTACAATTTGG
>JACBKR010001131.1:0-46163 GCA_014218235.1 Colocasia esculenta | reverse complement strand
AATCTCGTTTTAGCTTAGAAAATCTGAAAATTTGCATGAAGAACCCTAAACCCGAAATTAGCCTGTGGTTAAAATTTCAGGTCATTTGGACCAGTATATAATGCAATATGAAATTTCCATGTAAAATGTGAATTTAGCATGACGTGTGAAATGATTCATTCCGGTGTAAACCCAACCTGATTGATGAGGATTTCTTGAGCTAAATTCCTGCAATGTAGTGTCATGTTAGGAAAAAGAGAAATGTGCATGTGAGTGAGAAGTGAATGAAAAGAGAGTGACATGTGTAATATATTGTTAAAATCGATAAACTGTGTAATGTGTAACTCGTGCCAATGACAACATGCTTCCCGTAGAGGGCAGTGAACCGTATCAGGAAGGTCCCCCTGAGAAGGTTCAATGTGTGTGACCCTAAGGGCATTTGGGGGAAATCCTGGAGTGGACAAGTACCACTGGTTAGGGTGGAGACTTGTTCTCCCTTCCTGCGCAGTCCAAGAGTCACCATTGTATGCCTAGATGGCGTCTATGTGATGTGATGTGATGTGTCCTTCTTTGTGGTTTTGGACTATGTGTCCGGCACTAAATGTGAATGTGTAATGTGTAATGTGTTCATGTGGAAAATGTGAATGTGAACAATGTGTAAAAGTACATGTTAAAGTGTGAAAAATGCGAATTGGAAATTGTGCAAAATGTGAAACCAAGATGTGAGGATGTGAGTTTGTAATCCATTTATGACATCTGAAACATGTTTAAACAGTAGCCTTACTATGTTATGATCATGTTTTGTATGTAAAATGCTTAGAATCCATGCTAGGAATCATTGTTAAGCATATGTAAACGACTTCCATGCTTGGTTATTCACATGTTGCGATTTAATCGTTGTTGTAGCTCTCATGTGTTAGATTTTGGTTGCTAAAGAATAAAAACCAGCAAGCTTAAAACATGTAAATGTTTACGTATATGCGTAAGAATGTGTAGATTCCATGTTAGGTATGTTCCTTTCATGCATGCTTGAAATTTATTTAATAGCTTCATGTCTAGTTGGTTGAAGGTAGATTTCTATGTGAGAAATGAATAGAAAGCATGTGATAGGTGATTCTAATTTAGGAAATTGAAAGCATATTCATTGTTTTTATTTTGTAGATCCACCATGATAGGTTGTGGAATTTAATGTCAAGCATGCTACATGTCGTGTCTTGTGAACGTGTATGTAGAACCTACTATGATATGCATGTACAATATGTGTAGATTACTTGCGGATCGTCTTTTAGACTCACTACTTGCTTGGCGTACAGGTGTAGTTGGTGACGAGACACTTGTGGAGGAACGTTGGAGACCGACTCCGAGCGCGGAGATTAGAGTGTTGGAGTATTTGTGACATTTTGTGATTTTCATAGTATGTAAATGGAACATTGTACTAGCATTATCATGAAATAATGTATAAGTATGGACATCTATGTATTTGATTTTCAGCAATTTAAATTATGTGGACTTTTAGTTCTTAATGTTATCGAAACATGTATGTTAAATGTGGATGATGAATGAAATGAAGACAGTGGTTCTTTTACTTCCGCTACTCTGTTCTTATATTCACGTGTATCTCAGCTGAATGTTATTGTTGGGTAAATGTCCCACTGTGATAACGCTCGCTATACCGACGTGGGTTGGTATAACCGTACTGGTATAATGAGGGTCTCTCGCAGAGATTTGGTATCAAGAAACCGGTTGAGATTGCACATGAATATACATAAGTCATCATCTTCATTACATGCTCAGTCTACATAGAAATGGTCCACATGTGTAGAATTGATTAATATGACTGAAATATAGATAAGAAACGGTTAGAAATAATTAAAGTAGCTCTAATGGTGGCTGAAATTTTTACAGCCATGGCTTCGAGAGGTAGGAGTGGTGGAGCGCCGGCCCGTGAGAATGAGCCGAGACGTGACGAGCGGGCGGAGCAGCAGCCCCGGTGCCGCAAGGTCCTGTACTTCCCCCACCGCCGCCTGTGGATTATGGAGTATTCATGCAAGGTCTGGTGCAAGCCATGCAGACGCAGGCTCACACTCAGGCAGCACTCCAGGCACAGTTGGAGGCTCAGGTTAGACTAATAATGATTATAGTATGTGTTTTTTAATTATGTCATATTGTATTGATGTGGATTGCTTTTGTTGTGTACTGTAGCAGCTCAAGTACCAGCTCAGGACCATGTGGAGACCTTCTACCATGGAAGGTTTCAAGAGGATGCTGCCACCCTCTTTTAAGGGGGAGAGCGATCCGTTGTTGGCTAAAGCTGGATGAGGGAGATAGAAAAGATCTTCCGAGCCGTCAGGTGTGCAGATGAGGATAATGTCACATTAGCCACCTACATGCTACAGGTATGTGTTAATTTGTATATTGTATGTTTTGTTTAGTTAGAACTGTTAGTTGGAGCTTATGAAGGTGTATTGCAGGAAAGAAGAGTATGGTGGTCTTCACTACTGCGTACGCGGTTTGAGGACGGCGCAGTAGAGGTTGCTTGGGACGAGTTCGTGAGCCTTTCGGGCCAAGTTCGTCCCCGAGCATGTGCAAGATCGGATGGAGCAGGAGTTCCTCTCTTTGGCTCAAGGCTCCATGACCGTGCTGGAATATGAGGCCAGATTTTCTGAACTCTCTAAGTATGCACCTCATATCGTGGCAGATGAGCGTCAGGGAACACGAAGAAGTTCGTGATGGGACTCTTAAGCCATCACTGCGGACGAGACTCGTGGCGTTTGACCACCGCATTTGGACGAGGCCCTTAGTGCTGCTTGTAGGCAGGAGGGAGAGATGGAGCAATACCTTGAAGAGAAAAAGCTTCGCAGAAGAGACCGCAGCTACGTTCCAGCGACAGGATAATAAAAAGCGTTAACCAGACCCAGCAGCGATCATTGACAGTCGGCAGTTCTCAGGTACCTTCTGTACGTTCCCCTGGTGTGAAGAAAGAGTGTCCCCACTGTGGGAAGACACATGGTGGTACCGAATGTTGGATGATTACGAGAAAGTGCTTGAAGTGTGGAAGCAGCGACCACAAGATCAAGATTGCCCAAGACTTCAGCAGGGAGTCCAACGCGGAGCGCCAGCCCCAGCAGCAGTAGCGGCAGCAGCGCCAGCTACAGGAAGACCAGGAAGGCCTCGAGCCCCAGCTCGAGTGTTTGCTTTAGCTCCCGAGGACGCCGAGCAGGCGGAGCATGTCACCGAAGGTACGGTTTTGCTGTTAGGTGTGCACGCTCGGGTTTTGTTTGATACGGGTGCTACTCACTCGTTCATTTCCGAGGGTTTCGCTAGGCAGTTAGCCCTAGAGTCAGGTGTAGAGTTGAGGATTTAGAGGTCCCTTGTCTGTGCACACCCCTGCGGGTACGGTGTCGACTAGGAGTACTTCCGTCGTTACCTGTGTGCATTGAGATAGAGTCCTAGATGGTGTTTCTTCTTGCTAAAGATGAAGGACTATGATGCTATTCTTGGTCTGGATTGGCTAGAGGAACACTATGCGTTGGTGGATTGTCGTCAGAAGAGGATCGTTTTCCGCATCCTGGTGAGGATGAGTCTCTCACCCCTTGCCAAGGAACTTGCAGGAAGATGGTTATCTCTGCCATGAAGCGATGCGCATGGTGAATAAGGGTTGTGATGCTTTTCTTGCCAGCGTGGTATTAGTACCAGAGGCTGATGAGTCACCTACTCTTGCGGAGATTGAGGTAGTGCAGGATTTTCCAGACATCTTTCCTGGATTTGTCTGGATTGCCACCGATAGAGAGATATAGTTTACCATAGAGTTGCTTCCGGCACCTCTCCTATCTCGAAGGCTCCATATCGGATGGCACCTGCGGAGTTTAGCCGAGTTGAGGAGGTAGTTGCAAGAGTTGCTTGATAAGGGATTTATTCGCCCTAGTGTTTCCCCTTGGGCGCACCTGTATTATTCGTCAAGAAGAAAGACGGGTCACTTAGGTTATGCATTGACTACAGGAAGCTGAACCAAGTGACTGTAAAGAACAGGTATCCCTTACCTTGTATTGATGATTTGTTTGACCAGTTGCGAGATGCATCAGTCTTTTCTAAGATTGATTTGCGATCTGGTTATCATCAGTTGAGGATTCGGAGTGAGGATGTGTCCAAGACGGCGTTTAGAACCCATTATGGACATTATGAGTTTTTGGTTCTTCTTTCGATTGACCACGCCCCTGCAGCGTTCAGGATCTCATGAACAGGTGTTTAGGCCTTATCTAGATAGCTTTGTCGTAGTGTTTATTGATGATGTTTTGGTCTACTCTCCGACGAGGCCACGCACCGTCAGCATTTGAGGTAGTGTTAGAGGTTCTTCGTGAGCACAAGCTGTATGCTAATTCAGCAAGTGCGATTTTGGTTGCGCGAGGTTCATTTCCTCGGCATGTTATCTCCGTTACTGGTGTAGCAGTTGACCCACAAAGGTCCAGGCTGTTATGGATTGGGAGATTCCCCAGACTCCTTCGGAGATTCGTAGTTTTATTGGTTTAGCTGGTTACTATCGGCGATTTATTGAGGGATTTCATCCTTCGCCGCCCCTTTGACTCAGCTCACCAGAAAGGGAGTGAAGTTTGTTGGTCCAAGAAGTGTGAGAGTAGTTTCAATTATTGAAGACTAAGCTCACGTCAGCCCCGTGTTAGTCTTACCGAGCGGTGTGAGGTTTTGCTATCTACACGGACGCGTCTCGGATTGGCTTAGGCTGTGTGCTCATGCAGCAGAAAGGGTAGTGGCTTATGCTTCTCGTCAGTTGAAGGAGCATGAGAAGAACTATCCGACTCATGACTTGGAGCTCGCAGCAGTGGTTCATGCACTAAAGATCTGGAGGCACTATCTCTATGGTGTCAGATTCGAGGTGTTTACTGACCACAAGAGCTTGAAGTATCTTTCTCCAAAAGGAATTAAACCTGAGGCAGATGAGATGGATGAGTTCTTGAAGGACTATGACTTCGACCTTCAGTATCACCCTGGAAGGCGAATGTTGTAGCAGATGCTCTGAGTATAAGAGGCCATCTCTCTCTCAGCAGGATTGGAAGATGTTGGAAGATGCGGCTTGCGCTTGACTGAGTTAGAGCCATCGCTATGTCAGCTTTTGTAGCTCATTTATCCCTTAGGTCCTCAGTTTTGGATGAGGTGATCGAGCACAAGGAGCCGACCCTAGACTCTTAGAGTTATTAGCAAGGCATGCATTGCTCGTGATGAGGACGTGTGTAGTATTTTCAGCACCGTGTTTGTGTCCCTGATTTAGTAATGTCCGTGAGCATGTGTTAGCGGAGGCTCATAGATCGCTATTCTCTATTCATCCGGGTAACACTACGATGTATCAGGATCTGAAGAGATCATTTTGGTGGTTCTCATGAAGAAGATGTAGCGGATTTGTGTCTAGGTCACCACAAGAAAATGCGGCGTTTCTGACGGATGCTTTCCGTAGGAATCCGTCGGTAATCCGTCGGAAACTCTGTTTCCGACAGCTTTCCGTCAGAAACTTGTCGGAAATAGCCGTCGGAAATATTTGTCAGAAATTACCGACGGAAAAGAATTCGTCGGAACTCGGGTCGGAAACTCCGATATTGCGTCGGAAATCAGTCCGAAATCAGTCGAAATCTGTATTTCCGACGGATATTCCGACGAACAAATCCGTCGGAAATATCCGTCGTAAAACCGCTTTTTCTAGTAGTGGGTGTTGGTGTTCAGCAAGTGAAAGCCGAGCGACAGCGGCCATCCGGCCTTATGCAAATGGAGATCCCAGTGTGGAAGTGGGAAGCTGTCACTATGGACTTTGTTTCGGGTTTGCCTCAATCTAGAAGGGGCAATGACTCGATTTGGGTAGTTGTAGATTCTCGAAGACCGCTCATTTCTTGCCTATGAAGAAGAAGCAGTCATAGAGATCTAGCTAGATTGTATGTTGGTAGTGTTATTAGATTGCATGGTGTGCCGAAGTCGATCATTTCGGGTCGAGATCCGAGATTCACTTCGAGGTATGGAAGGGTCTTCAGGATGCTTTAGGTTCGGAGCTGAGCTCAGTTCGGCGTTTCATCCCCAGACTGATGGACAGTCCGAGAGGACTATCCAGACGCTCGATGATATGTTGAAGCGTGTGTTCTGGATTGGAAGATGATTGGGAGCGCCATTTACCTCTTGTGGAGTTCGCATACAACAACAGCTTTCATGCGAGTATTGGAATGGCTCCATTCGAGGCGTTGTATGGTAGGCCCTGCAGATCTTTTTTATGTTGGGAAGAGACCGGTGATAGGCAGTTGATCGGACCGAGTTAGTTCAGGAGACTTCGGATAAGATCCAACTTATCAGGAAGAGGCTTGTTGCGCACAGAATAGGCAGAAGAGCTATACTGACACAGGAGAAAGTATTTGGAGTTCGAGGTTGGCGATCATGTCTTCTTGAAGATATCGCCTACTCGAGGTGTCGTCAGATTTGGCCGGCATAGTAAGTTGAGCCCTAGTTCATCGGCCCATATGAGATTCTCAACTTTGGGCAGCGTGGTGTATGAGCTAGCATTACCCCCCATCTTTGGCTATGTTCATCCTGTGTTCCACATTCGATGCTCAGGAAGTATGTCCGAGATCCGTCTCATGTGATTAGTCATGAGCCAGTAGAGATTCAGCCAGATCTTTTGTATGTCGAGCAACCAGTAGCTATTCTTGACCGGAAGTTCAGCATCTCCGGAACAAGAGTATTGCGTCAGTGAAATTTCTCTGGGAACTTCTCGCGAGAGGAGGCTACTTGGGAGCTTGAGGATGCGATGAAGAAGAAGTATCCCCTCTTGTTTGAGTAGTGTCGTTCTAACTTCGAGGACGAAGTTTCTTTAAGGGGAGAGGGGTAAGGCCCTCGAATTTTGTTGCATTATTTTAATTTCGTGTAAATAATTCATGTTGCGTATATACGTTGTAAATATCTACGTAAGTACTAGTTAGTATACTATTGTGTGCATGTGTATAAATTAGTTGTAAATATGTATGAATGGTATGATGCTAGTGTGTACATGATAATACATATATATGACTTATATAGGTATAAGATGTGCATGTTCTGCATGTTTTAGAGTTCTGGCCGAAGGCCAGCTTGGCGTCAACATCAATAGACGTTGATGTGGTGTAGGCGTCAACCTTATGGACGCCAACACTAAGTCCAGCGTCCAGCGATGTGGACGCTAACTCTTTGACCTCATGCGTTGCAGAGCCAGGATTTCCGGGAGCAAGCTACCCCAACCATTGGGGAGCTGTCTCCAACGGTCTGAATGGGGTTCACATCAACATTTCGGGACAGGAGAAGCCTCTCTCATATATCTGAACTCGAAATGCTTCCCCAACCCTTCTCTTTGCCTTTTTGCAAGAGAGGAAGAAGAGGAAAACCCTAGAGGTCTGTGAGGAAAACCCCATCTTTGCAAACCTAAATCTAAAGATCTAAAGCTTGTTCCGGGGTCCTGCTGCATCAAGGAGCTTGCTGGATCATCGAGGAAGGCATCCCCGACCTCAACCTGCTGTGGAGCTTGCTCAAGAACCCGGAGGGAAGCTGTCTTGGGCACTGGTTAGGAACTTCTTGGGACTGCCCAAGGAGGGCTTCACCAACACCTTTGATCCCTTTGGAGTGTACCTAAAAGGCAAGTACCCTACCCATAGTGTTCATGTATGTGTCTAGGATGGTTTTATCATTTTTATATATTTTCCATCGTGTCCTAGACCCCCAATTCACCCCATCTTTGGAGCTCGGGTCTGTGTTTTGCACAGATCTGACATTAACGGCAATATCCATTGCCGCTAAGATCATGCTTAGCGTCCATTGGGGTGTGCGTTAACATCACATTAGCGGCCATAGATTCCGTTAAGTTCCTCTGAGCAGAACAGCAAGCTGTTCTGCCCTTTTACATGATTAATTTCGATATTTTTCACGATGAGGATATATGTAATCTCTTATGTACTATGTATACTAGTGAATGCGGTGTGTGTATGGATATTATGCAAGGTGATAAATGATAGAGTTTATTTATTCCATGGAATACATGTATGTTGAATTGGTTAATCTTGTCAACCCTTTGTTTGTATGATTTTAACGAGTCTGAATACCCTACATTTTATGGTTCATGCATGTATTAGTCAGTCTCTGTTCTGAAATTTTGAGATTTTTCCCATGCTTGTGTGAATTAATGAAAATGTGTATGGGAGATAGAATCATGCATAGGTCATGATAAATCTTTGGTAAATCATGTATTGCTCACGAATTTCAGGAATAAACTCTGTAGCTCCATGCCTGTTAGGTTCAGACAGTGAATTGCTAAATTGTGATTGGTGTTCAACTCCATACAAAACGAATTTGAATTGTGGATAGCATGTGAATTTAATGTTAGATTTTCTGTAATCTCGTTTTAGCTTAGAAAAATCTGAAATTTTGCATGAAGAACCCTAAACCCGAAATTAGCCTGTGGTTAAAATTTCAGGTCATTTGGACCAATATATAATGCAATATGAAATTTCCATGTAAAAATGTGAATTTATGCATGACGATGTGAAATGATTCATTCCGGTGTAACCCAACCTGATTGATGAGGATTTCTTGAGTGCTAAATTCCTGCAATTGTAGTGTCATGTTAGGAAAACAGAGAAATGTGCATGTGTGAGAAGTGAATGAAAAGAGAGTGACATGTGTAAATATATGTGTTAAAATCGGTAAAATGTGTAATGTGTAACTCGTGCCAATGTGACACTGCTTCCGTAGAGGAAGTGGAACCGTATCAGGGAAAGGTCCCCCTAAGAAGGTTCAATGTGTTGTGACCCTAAGGCATTAGGGGGAAATCCTGGAGGTGGACAAGTACCACTGGTTAGGGTGGAGACTTGTTCTCCCCGGTCTGCGCAGTCCAAGAGTCGCCATTGTATTGCCTAGATGGCGTCTATGTGATGTGATGTGATGTGTTGTTCCTTCTTTGGTGGTTGGACTATGTGTCACGGCACTAAATGTGAATGTGTAAATGTGTATGTGTTCATGTGGAAAATGTGAATGTGAACAATGTGTAAAAGTACATGTGTAAAGTGTGAAAAATGCGAATTGGAAATTGTGCAAAATGTGAAACCAAGATGTGAGGATGTGAGTTTGTAATCCATGTTATGACAATCTGAAAACATGTTTAAACAGTAGCCTTACTATGTTATGATCATGTTTATGTATGTAAAATACTTAGAATCCATGCTAGGAATCATTGTTAAGCATATGTAAACGACTTCCATGCTTGGTTATTCACATGTTTGCGATTTAATCGTTGTTGTAGCTCTCATGTGTTAGATTTGGTTGCTAAAGAATGAAAACCAGCAAGCTTAAAACATGTAAAATGTTCACGTATATGCGTAAATGTGTAGATTCCATGTTAGGTATGTTCATTTCATGCATGCTTGGAAATTTATATTAATGCTTTCATGTCTTAGTTGGTTGAAGGTAGATTTCTATGTGAGAAATGAATAGAAAGCATGTGATAGGTGATTCTAATTTAGGAAATCTGAAAGCATAGTTCATGTGTTTAATTTGTAGATCCACCATGATAGGTTGTGAAATTTAATGTCAAGCATGCTACATGTCGTGTCTTGTGAACGTGTATGTAGAACCTACTATGATATGTGCATGTACGGTTGTGTAGAATTACTTGCGGAGTCTTGTAGACTCACTACTTGCTTCGGCGTACAGGTGTAGTTGGTGACGAGACACTTGTGGAGGAGACGTTGGAGACCGACTCCGAGCGCGGAGATTAGAGTGTTGGAGTATTTGTGACATTTTGTGATTTCATAGTATGTAAATTGAACATTGTACTAGCATTATCATGAAAGAATGTATAAGTATGGACATCTATGTATTTGATTTTCAGCAATTTAAATTATGTGGACTTTTAGTTCTTAAATGTTATCAAAACATGTATGTTAATGTGGATGATGAATGAAATGAAGACAATGGTTCTTTTACTTCCGCTACTCTTTCTTATATTCACGTGTATCTCAGCTGAATGTTATTGTTGGGTAAATGTCCCACTGTGATAACGCTCGCTATACCGACGTGGGTTGGTAAACCGTACCGGTATAATGAGGGTCGTCGCATTATCTCCATGCCAAACTCTTTAAACTCGTTCACATGCAGCATAATGTGTGTAGATCATGTTCTTACTATTTTCATGTGGATTTCGTGAATTAATCTTGCATGTTAAAGTGTTGTGCTGTCTAGTTTAAAACCTTGATCTGTCTTACGAGTTCTGTATCTTTTTGTGGAGTCGTTTCCAGACTGAGCACTCAACATAGAACTTGTTCCCCTATGAGTCTAGTTTCATGGCTTTAGTTCCCCAATTTTTGTTGTATGTACAGAGAGTATTAGCCAGTACATGAGTACATTATCAAATTCACATAGGCAGTAACAATATATCTTGTTACCCTACCAAACGACTTTTGTTTCTTGATTACTTGTTACTATACATTGTATTGGAAGTCCTCTAACTAACAGAAGTGATTTTGTTCGATCGAGATGGCACTATAGTTGTCCTAGAGGGGGGAGGGGGGTGAATAGGACTTCTTGCACTTTAAAATTTTATCTAAAAGATAAACAACACTAAATAGAGTAGTTAGTACTTAGTGAGGTGTGTGTGAAACAAGTGAAGACTTGGCGGAAACAATCACACAAAAGCACAAGAGAATTTATCCTGGTTTGGCCCTTCTCACATGGAAGTCCTACGTCCAGTCTCCAAGCAACCACTTGGGATTTCACTAACTGCCAAGCACACTTGGCCTTCTCTCAACTGAGAGGTAATACAACCACTTGCAGACCAACAAGTCTTCCCTTTGCCAAGGGGTACAAAGACTATCTACACTTGTAGATCTTCTCTTCTCAAGAGGGGCACTACAGGGTACAAACCCCCTGCTGGTTATCTTACACAGAAGTGTGAAAGCTTGTGTGTCTGCTCAACAACAATGAGCAAACACAGAAATTCAAAAAGAGAAACTAATGAAAGTGGATCTCAGGCTCTTTCTGAAACAACAAGGTGGACTGAGAAGATCTGGCAATGCAGTGGAAATTCATAGCTTAAATAAACTGAAATTAGAAAGAGGTAATAGAGTTGAATTGGGATGCAATCATACCCATTTGGGTAACCCAAATTCGTGCCTACCCACCCGTGGAGGTTGCTTGATGGCAAAGACCTCTAATGGAGGGAGAGATCTTCAAATTATGGAAAGACACAAGCCAATCCCGCAACCTTTTTCCTAGTTACAATAGGACTCCTAAATACCTTGGTTGCTTAATACTCTTCACCCAAACCCTAGGGATGAGTTTACAACTTGCTGGGTCGTGTGGAGGAGCTCTTGGTGGCTGGAGAGCAGGAGATCAAGCACACCAAGCCGTTCTTCTTCCCCCGTTCGTCTGCTACGACCTACACAAACCGTCCACTTGAAGTCGTTTAAAGGTAGGTCAAACCTAAACCAAACCTTGCAAGGCTTATACCCCTGGAAAGAGGTCAAGTCTACGTTCTAACCCAAGTGGAATGCCCAAATTCCATGCAGTATACACGGAGTATTAAGCGTTCTTCAAACAGTGGTCTGAACACAGGTTTTCTGGAAAAATGAGACTTCATCAACCCAAAAGGTAGGTTTTCTCGAACCAAACCTTAACATATCCTATACCAATGTGTAGAGCATCAAGTTAACTTTCGTTTCCCCTGGTTTCATCGAATTTTATGAGTAGCTTTTGAATTATAAGCGTTTTGCCAAAGTCACACACTGTTAGGGCTTTTCCTGTTCTTTATAGTTGCATGTGATTCAAGACCAAATAGATAAAACCCACAACATGAAAGTTTTTCTACTAATTGTCCTCGTCATGTCTTGTGTTGAATGTTTTGTCTAAATGTCAAGAGTTAGAGAGTTATAAGCGTGGAAAGAGGGTGGCTGCATGAAACTACGTTTTCAGGTTGCACTTGGTTTTACGTTGTGTTTTGACTGGATTAAAGCCTAGTGAAACCATCATTGTTTTCTAATTCCGATTTACTGGAAGTACCCTTGCATGTCTAGGTTGGTTTAAAACTAGTTTCGTTATTTTTCATGTACGGTACAAATTGTTCTCTATTTTTGAAGCACCCTGTGTCAATATAAGGTAGTTCTGGACCGCAATCCAAGAACATGTCCTTTCTTTGTCGGATTTAGGCGCAGACCCTGTGAACGCGATGGTCCGATCGGCCGCGTTCTGAGGTCTTGTCGCGACAGTACACCCATCGCGTTCTGAACGCGACGAGCACCCCGTCGCTATCTCGCTGCCTGATCTACTGCCTGCCCTGCGTCGCGTTCTTCACACCCAGTGTCGCGTTCTGATCTTACCCGTCGCGATCCTTACAAGGGTCCGTCGCGACCTCAGGATTTTTCATGAAACCCCACCTATTTCTTTACAAAACTTACTGCTACACCCGAGGTCTGTTTAAATATGATATTTAGTGTGTAATTCACATGTCTTAGGTCTGATCATGCATGATGGGTTATTTAATGGCCTAAAAGTGATTAACCCATTTAAAAAGCCTTAATTACATGAATTTTATTTTAATTGCTTTCTTAATGATATGATCATTCATGAAACTTGTGATTTACTCTTGTTACTGTTCTAGCTTGATTAATGTTAATTATTATCTTAAAAATCTTGCAAACCCATGTGTAGTTAAATACCTTGTCCATTGCATGCCTTCATGTTAAGTGTTTCCCGCGAGTTTGAAACCGATGGTTTTCGAATTGAGACACGCGTACATCACTACACACTTACACGTCTAGGCAGCCCTTTCTTGGGAAATTGGAAACTCTCTACCGTCATTCCGAATCGTAGACTAGCGACTTTTTTTTCCCAAGCCTCCGTAAATCTCCTCTGACCATGGATTCCCACATGGCCGACGAGTTGGTTTACCATTGAAGTTCCCTAAAGATAGCGTGCACTTCCTCTCTCATCTTGTTCTCGTAAGTGTGACTTACAATCTAGACTAAAGCCGTTAATGTAAAGATTGAACTAAAGTATAAATTGCGCCGTTATGCTGCCGAACTTGGCTCTTGACTACTGTTATCATGCAATCATGTTCACATTACTTATTACTCGTTCTCATCATCATCAGGAACATGACGTTACACATACTTACTCTCTTGAAACTCTCATTGGCCATTATTAATGACTGTGGGTATCTACATTTAAAATTTTACATGAGATTGCTGACCGGGCACGGCGTGTGTCCAAGGCTCCAGTCTAGCCCCAATGACGGAGAGTCATAAATATACTGTTAACCATGGGTATAATGATACTGGCGTTGCATCTGCGCTGGGAGTCTTGCTTGCTGTTGAATGATAGATACAATAACCACATACACGTGTCCTAGTGTACATTCTTGGTGGATCTTTCCTTGGTATACATTAGTGTCTACGTGCCTGATTAGTGTTACATTATCGTGCTCGTACATTCTTGCTTGCTTGCTTGCGTGACATGGCCATCCTGCATTTAATGCAATTGGTGATATCTTGCGTTCTTGACATCAAGTGAAATCTTGCGTGCTTGTACAAAGTGATCTATTGCTAGTTCTATCTTGTCATCTTGTTCACAAATCTTGTTCTATCATAATCACTCTCTCTAGCTTGTTTCATGCATCATGTTGTAACGAGTTTTATTCGTACATGCATAATATGACATTCATCGTGCTTACCTAGTTCTAAATTGCTAATCACTTATATCATTGCCCGCACATTGAGATATAAATCCTACTGGGCTAGTTTGCTCATCCCCTACTTTTACCCAATCTAGGTGACTATGAAGTTCAAGAGGAAGAGCAAATCGAGGATGGGAATGCGTCCGAGTGATGAGCGTTCCAATTATGAGTCTATCTATAGTTAGTTTATTTTGAGTGTTAGAACCATGTAGTAGGAAGTGAGTATTATGTACTTTTGCTTTTATTGAGTCTTAGTCCTGTATTAGTTTCCCTTTTGAATACAATAAGTTGAAATTTGAATACAATTTATATTGAGTTCAATATTTGGGCCCTATTATGATATGTTTTTACATTTAGTGCGTGCTAGCTAGATGCTTATTTTTTGCCGACTGTCCATGTCTCGGGATCGACCCGATTTATTTCCGAATAAATAATTAATATCCGATGCGTAATTCTCGGGACGTGACAGTTTAGTGGTATCAGAGCCTAGGAATATCAAATAGGATATATGTCTCCGGATAGGAGATACCTATGGAACCTAGGTCATGAAAATTAAATATAGTACCTGGTGAGAATTGTAGAGATTGGGAATATGTTAGAAAGAACAAAACACTCCTACCCATTGACTCTTATAATGTATCTAGAGACATTAATTGGTTTCCATCCTTTTCTCAGGAACCTCATAACTCTTACACTCAACTGCAATGGCTCGTAATCAGTGGCAAGCTATGCAAGAAACTGTGGCTGAATTGACCAGGCATTACAAATGTAGTTCAGGCTGGAAATCAGGCTGGAGCTGCAAGGAATGGAGCCGGTGATCTGCACCGAATTTTAGGAGTTTAAACCCTCCTCGTTTCTCTGGATCCCCTGATCCGGACAAGCAGAGAACTGGCAGGAGGAGATAGAAGGATTTCCAAGTCATGCAATGCACGAATAGGGAAGGTGGTACTGGCCACTTTTCAATTCACTAAGGATGCTCGAGCATGGTGTAAGGCCACATCGGCCCACCTGCCTAATGTTGGCGAACTGGAGTGGGCCGGATTCCTGGAGATATTCCGGGGAAGTATTTCTCTGAGAGAGTCAGGAGAAGAAGGCAGCGGAGTTTGCCGCACTAAAACAGAAAGGAATGTCCGTGTCTGAGTATGAGGCTCAGTTCGTGCGTCTTGATGTGTATGCCCCACACTTGGTGGGAACTGAAAGACTTAAGGCAAATCGGTTCATGGATGGGCTCAGGCCCACGTTCATTGAAAGGCTCGGACCACACAACATTCAAACTTACACTGAGATGGTCCAAAGAGCTCAGCTGGTAGAAGACACCATGGCCAAAGTAGAGGGCATGAGAGGCAAGGACAACTCCAAGCGGGTCTTCGTCAAGAAGGGAGCACCTAATATTGCTCCAACTTTTCGTAACAACAACGTCAACAACAACAACAAGAGGCCGAATGTCGGAAGAGATGTTACTGGAGACAAGAGAGTCAAAGTGGAAGGTAGGCAGTTGATTGAAAACTGCAAATCTGTGATAAACCAGGGCACCGAGCTGAAGATTGCTTTTTTTTTTTTAATCAAAGAGGTCACAGAGTCAGCAACCAGCTAAGTGCACTACTCCCCAGAGAGGAGTAATGTTCTCACTCCCCTGGTGCGACCACTGTGCCTTATATATTTAATAATAAAACTGCTAGTACAAAACACTGGGGCATACCCCTGTCAAATCTCCTGAAGAAAAGATAAAGCAGAGGCAATTCGCCCATCTAACACTCCTAAGGCCTGATCTATCTAGAACAGCCGCCCCTCTAGAAGAAAGAGGAATATCAGCCCGCCAAAAAACATTGTTGCACATGGTGATAACCGCGTGATTAGCCAACCCATCGGCAACTTGATTAGCCTCCCTGTAGACATGTGATACACTAGTGGCCTGGTCATGCATGTGCTTGAGAATCACACGCCACCATCTTAACGTCGACCAAGAATAACAAGTATGGTGCTCCAAAGAAGTAACCAAAGTAAGCGAATCTGAATATATCGCAGATAGGCGAACCCCCAAGGAAGAAGCAATACGAAGGCCATCACAAAGTGCACGCGTCTCAGCAAGAAGACACGAGCTGAAGATTGCTGGAAGAAGCTCGGGGCATGCTTGAGATGTGGTGGTCGTGACCACCGTATTCCTGACTGTCCATGATGAAGGACCAACCAGGCAAAGCCCCAATGTACCGACGTCCAGGATGCCTTAATGCTGTCCTAGGTTGACCTACCCGAGGAAGGGGGTATGGTGGAAGGTACCATTTTCATACACTCGCACCTGCATTTGTGCTTATTGATACTGGAGCTGCATATTCATTTTTTCCACCACATTTGCTGCAACTCTACTTGTCAACCTGTACCCTTGAAATCCAGATCACTGTAGCCTCTCCACTAGGCTCATAATCTGAACTCACGCATTACTTTCTGAAATGTGAAACTATAATTGGAGGATACAATCTCCCTTCCGACCTTATCTGTTTAGACATGAAGGGTTATGATGCCATTTTGGGTGTCGATTGGCTAATTGAATATGATGCCGATGTAAACTGTCGCCATAGGAGGGTAACTTTTAAAAGACCAAACCTTCCAACTCTATCACTACTTGGCACCCGTTATCACAAACACCCTATCTTGATATCCTCCCTAAAGGCTTCTAAGCTGATCAACCAGGGTTGTGATGCTTTCCTAGTTTCCGTCTTGGCAACTGAAAGGAAGAAACCAACCCTAGAAGACATTCCAATAGCCAGAGACTATCCTGATGTATTTCCAGAGGAATTACCTGGTATACCACCTGAGCGGAGGTAAACTTCACCATTGAGTTACTCCCTGGGGCAGCCCCTGTTTCAAAGGCTCCGTATCGCATGTCCCCTGTTGAATTGCAGGAGTTGAAGATACAGATCCAAGAATTGCTAGATCAGGGTTTTATCAGGCTAGCACATCTCCGTGGGGAGCGCCAGTGCTATTTGTCAGGAAAAAGGATGGGACAATGAGACTATGCATTGATTACCGTCAGTTAAACCAGTTGATAATAAAGAATAAGTATCCACTGCCCCGCATCGACGAGCTATTTGACCAGATCTCCGGTGCACAATATTTCTCCAAGATAGATCTAAGATCAGGCTACCATCAACTAAGAATAAAGGAGGAGGATATTCACAAGTCTGCATTCCGAGTAGATATGGTCACTATGAGTTCGTGGTCATGCCGTTTGGTTTAACAAATGCTCCAGCGGCTTTCATGCAACTTATGAACAATATTTATAGGCCATACTTGGACCAGTTTATAGTGGTGTTCATTGATGACATCCTTATTTACTCCAAATCCAAAGAAGAACATGAGGAACACTTGAAGGTTGCCCTGCAAGTGCTTAGAGACAATCAACTCTATGCCAAACTTAGTAAGTGTGAATTCTGGATGGAAGAAGTGTCTTTCCTTGGCCACATCATATCCAAGGAGGGAATCTCTGTGGATCCATCTAAGGTGGAGGTGGTAAAGAATTGGGAAAGGCCGACAATTGTGTCGGAGATTAGGAGCTTTCTGGGTTTAGCCAGTTATTACCGTCGTTTCATTAAAGATTTCTCAAAGATAGCTGTACCATTGACCAAGCTACCAGGAAGGAGAATCCATTTGCATGGACTGATGAATGTGAAGAAAGTTTCAAGGCATTGAAAGAGCACCTTACCTCAGCACCCGTACTAACACTGCCAAATGCTGGGGGTAGTTTTGAAGTATACACGATGCAATCCGGGATCGGCCTAGGTTGTGTGCTGATGCAAAATGGGAAAGTTATATTCTACGCATCCAGACAATTGAAGAAGACCGAGGACAATTATCCTGTACATGATCTGGAGCTAGCTGTTGTTGTCACGTCCTAATAAAATCATCTATTTATCGGGAGTGACAGAATATCACAAGGAAAAGACACTATATCCATTCACACATAGATAGCCTCATAAGTGTCTAATTACAAAAGTTTCCTCATTAAGTTCCCATGAGGAATAAGTCAAAAGAAACTTATTACATCACATTTACTAATCACAACACTACAGAAAAGTAACATAGATAGCTTCTTGTAGATTCGTGGTTCACTCAGCACTCTTTCCCCCTTAATCATCTGTTCCATCTGGATTACCTGAAATGTAGAATTCTGTGAGCTAACTAGCTCAGTAGGATTCAAGTCTAAAATCAAGAAGATCAAGATACAAAGTAAGTGACAAGGAATTATACATGTAATCATGCTTTTACATGCCAAACTGAGATTGCTATACGACACTAGATAGCAAAGTTATGGAACATTGAACTCAAGATTCAAGGATTCATAGTAACATTCACGAACTGTATTGAACTCATATGAACACACAATAAAATGAAATGATGACCAATCAACACTTAATGATGCTATGCCAACATCCACTCATCCTTTATCGTTCCGCGCGGCCACTTAAACGAATTCGGGTGCTCCTCCGGGACTGGACTATCCCTATTGCCAAGCATAAACTCTTAGATTGAGTCCAAGACTCTCAATTTGTCATCACCACACTCTTACCTTGTAATGAATCAAGAAATACAAAGGTTTTACTCATAATCACTCAAGGTTACATATAAGAAACAAGGAACTTGATTCCGACATTGATTTCTCGAAATGACAATTTCACGAAGGCAATTATGTTCGGAACTGTAGTAATAATAACTCAAGGTGACAAGAAGGTTAACTTGACTGGTTTAAATGTTTGTTTGGTAGTAAAATACATAATCTAAAGGTATACTAACAAGTAGAACAAAAGAGTATGATTTTCATGAAAGAACGGGGTCAAAACAAGGCTAGAAAAAGGTTTGGTCATGACCTGTCGACAGGCCTTGGTCTGCTGTCGACAGGGGCTGCACTGCCAGAGCTGAGTTTTCAGCTCTGTGTGTATCTGTCGACAGCCAGCATGGGTGTAAGGCCCTCAAATTTTGTCCTTGTTATTTTATTATGTGTAATTTTATGCTTGTATATGTATATGCATTATCATATAAGTATTATGCATACTTTAGCTTGGTGTACTTATGAATGTATGTATATACTTAGTTGTATATATATCGGTGGATTTCGTGACATAATGAGTGTGTACATTACACCCTATGTATTGCATGCATGAACTTAGGAGAAATTAGGGTTTTGCATGGTTTTGGGTTCTGGCCGAAGGTTAGTCGACGTCAACATGAATGGACGTTCACTATTGTTAACGTCCATATCGGTGGACGTCGATTAGTAAGTAGACGGCCTTATCGGTGGACGTCTACATCCTGACAGGCCAGTCCGCAGCAGCATGGTGTGCCATGCTTGATGGGGCGTGGCAACCACTCCCCCAACGGCTCCTTGGCCTTCCAACCGACCTCTTGCGTGGGGTGAGCCTCTCTTAGGAGAGCCCTTGTTGCAACCCCAAGAGTTCTCTTGGCTCTTTGCAAAGAGAAAACAAAAACCCTAGTGAGCTGTGAGAAAACCTGAAGTTTGAGAGCTTTGATCCGGCGATCCAAGGCTCTTCCTGGCGATCTACTTCGACAAGGAGGGAGACAACACATCCGGCTACACATCCCCGCCCTGGATTTCAGAGGGGAGCATCACAGAAGCCGGAGTGGAGGCATCTTGGAGGCTTCTTGGGACTGCCCAAGGAGAGCTTCTCCAACCATTTTGATCCCTTTAGGAGTTTTTCCAAAGGCAAGTAACCCTTGCACCTTGTCCATGTATGTGTCTAGGAGGTTTTATCATTTTTATGGATTTTCCTCGTGTCCTGGATCCCCTACATTCACCATTCTTTAGAGCTCGGACTGTGTTTTTGCACAGGTCCGAACTTGACGGCAAGATCTATTGCCGTTGAGATCTTGAGTCAGCGGCTAACGATGTTGCCGCCAACTCTTGTGAACGGCCAGAGTATGCCGTTAAGTTCTTCTTGACAGAACAGTGAACTGTTCTGCCCTATATCTTTAATTTCCGGACTTTGGCGCATGAGGATATAATGTAAATTTATATGTTATGTAAAATAGATAATGTGATGTGTGTGAAAATTTCTGTATTTTTCTGTGAATGGCATAATTTATTAGAATTATTGAAAGGCATGTGTAGGGAAGAGGTTATGCATGTTTATTTTTGTTCCCATGATTTCTGAGGAATTAAATGCTGTAAATTTTATGAACCATGTTTATTGTATCAGTCCATGCCCTGCAAATTTGAGGATTTTTACATGGCTATGTGAATTACTGAAATTTCTGTAATGGGAATGGAAGCATGAGTAGGTTAATGAATAATTCATAGTAATTTGTGTCATGCAATAAATCTGGGAAAATTTCTTGTGCCAATATGTATGTGTGATTCATGACTGTGCATGATCAAATCTGAAATCCATGTCATGTTCTATGTTAACTTAGTTTATGAATGGCATGAAACTGGGTGTTTCAATTTCTATAAATACATGTGAATTCAGAAAAATGTGAAAATTTGTATGTGTGTTATTATACCCGAAAACAGCATGTGGTTAAATTTTCAGGAAAATTTGATAACAGTAGCCTACACTATGAGGTTTCCATGTGAAAATGAGTTATAAATACATGTACCATGATTAAGGTTAAATGAGGTGTGTTTTCAATTAATCCATGAGAGCTACTAAATGCTTGATTTCTGTTATTAGTGGCATCATGCTAGGGTGAACAGAACCATGTGCATAAATAAGAAAGTGTGAATATCATATGTAAAACGTGTGTTAATCGGAATGTGTAATGTGTAAAATGTGCCGTGTGTGACACTGCTTCCATAGAGGGCTGTGGAACTGTACCATGGAAAAGTCCCCATGGGAAGGTTCAATGTGTTAAGATATCCTAAGGGCATTAGGATGAAATCCTGGAGGTGGACAAGTACCGCTGGTTAGGGTGGAGACGTGTTCTCCCGGTCTGCGCAGTGCCAAGAGTCATCACTGTATTGCCTAGGTGATGTGCTATGTGTTATGTGTATGTGATGTGTCCTTCTAGTGGTGGTTTGGACTATGTGTCACGGCAAATAAATGTGAAATGTGTATATGTGAACATGTGTAAATTGTGTATATGTAACATGTGAATGTGAAATGTGAAATCATGTGAACTATTATGTTAGAATGTGAACATGTGTACATGTGAATGTTTGAAAAATGAACCATGTGAAATATGGGAATGTGTAACCATGTGAAGTGAATGTGTTAGAGTATGAGACGATAATTCATGCTATGATATTTCTAGTTCCATGTAAATTGCTATCATGTTATAGTCAAATGGGAGTGTAGTCTTCATGTGATTAAATGAGTAGAAAGCATGTGATAGGAAGTGTTATTTGAAACATCTTAAACCATGTACCATGTGTTTTGATTTGGTAGAATTACCATGATAGGTTGTCTCTTATTAATGTTCAAGCATGTTGTATGTTGCCTTGCAAATTGAATTAGTGGAACCTACTGTGATGTATGCATGAATGGTGTATGGAGTTACTTGCTGAGTCTTTTAGACTCATTACTTGCTTCGGCGTACAGGTTTAGTTGGTGACCCGGTACCTTTGGAGGAGACCGTGGAGAGTGACTCCGAGCGCGGAGATTAGTTGGCGGAGTCTTCGTTGTGCCCTTTTTGTTTCATAGTATGTAAATTGGGACTTGTATTAGAGTTATCATTTTGTAATTGTGGACAAATTATGTATTAAAATGTAGAACTTTAATCTTGTGGACAATGTATTTTGGTTTAATTTCAATTATGAAAGTTTAGTCTTTTAATTGCTATATGGATTATGTATGTTAAATGTGGATGATGAAATGTGATGACAGTTAGTCCTTTACTTCCGCGACTCTGTATCTATATTTGTGTACATCTCAATCAATTGTTAGTGTCGGGTCAATGTCCCGCTGTGGTGATCTTCGTCGTGCCGACGTGGGTTGGTACAACCGTACCGGCATAACGTGGGTCGTCACAGAGATTGGTATCAGAGCGACCGATTGAGATCGTACATGAATATACATAAGTCATCGTCTCCATTACATGCTAAATCTTTATAGAATTGTCCACATGTGTAGAATTGATTAATAATGAGCAAAAGATAGATAAGAAAATGGGTTGGGAGTTAATTAACGAGCCCTGATTGATGGCTGAATTTTATTGCAGCCATGACTTCGCGTGGTAGGCGTGGAGGTGTTCCTGCTCGTGAGGGCGAGCAGAGAGGCGAGGAGCGGGCTGAGCAGCAGGTCCCGGCACCTCAGGGTCCTGTGCTTCCCCCACCACCGCCTGTGGACTATGGGGTGTTCATGCAAGGGTTAGTGCAGGCCATGCAGACGCAGGCCCACACCCAGGCAGCACTCCAGGCTCAGTTGGAGGCTCAGGTTAGTATACTTTGTTAAAGAGTAGTCTGTTTGATTTAATTGCATGATGTGATGGTAATTATGTAATGCTTGTTGGTTGTTGTAGCAGGCTCGAGTTCCAGCTCAGGACCATGGTGGCCCTTCCACCATGGAGAGATTTAAGAGGATGTTGCCACCCTCTTTTAAGGGGGAGAGCGACCCGTTACTAGCTGAGAGCTGGATGAGGGAGATAGAGAAAGTCTTCCGAGCTATGAGGTGTGCGGATGAGGACAAGGTTACCCTAGCCACCTACATGCTACAGGTATGCGTTTGTTTTGTATGCTTGTGTGTTCTGTTAAGTTAGAGTTGTTAGTTAGTGCTTATGAAGGTATATTGCAGGAAAGAGCTGATGTGTGGTGGGCTTCATTACTGCGTACCCGATTCGAGGATGGAGCTGTGGAAGTTGCTTGGGATGAGTTCGTGAGGCTCTTTCGGGCCAAGTTCGTCCCCGAGCATGTTCAGGATCGCATGGAGCAGGAGTTCCTCTCTTTAACTCAAGGCTCCATGACTGTGCTCGCATATGAGGCAAGGTTTGCTGAACTTTCTAAGTATGCACCTCATATAGTTGCTGATGAGCGCAGGAAGGCAAAGAAGTTCGTGATGGGCCTTAAGCCATCACTGAGGACGAGGCTCGTAGCGTTTGACCATCGCACCTTGGACGAGGCCCTTAGCGCAGCGTGCAGGCAGGAGAGCGAGATGGAGCAGTACCTTGAAGAAAAGAAGGCTTCTCAGAAGAGGCCCGCGGCCCCGTTTCAGCGGCAGGACAAGAAGAAGGCAGTGTACCAGACACCGCAGTACCCAGTAGCAGTCGGCAGCACTCAGGTACCTTCTGTACGTTCCTATGGTGACAAGAAGGAGTGCCCTCATTGTGGAAGGGCACATGGTGGTACGGAATGTTGGAAGATAGCGGGCAAATGCCTAAAGTGTGGGAGTAGCGACCACAAGATCAAGGATGCCCCAGACTTCAGCAGGGAGTCCAGCGTGGACCAGCCCCAGTAGCAGCAGCAGCGCCAGCGACAGGACGACCAGGAAGGCCTCGAGCCCCGGCTCGAGTGTTTGCGTTAGCTCGTGAGGACGCCGAGCAGGCGGAGCATGTCACCGAAGGTACAGTTTTACTTTTCGGTGTGCACGCTCGGGTTTTGTTTGATACGGGTGCTACTCACTCGTTCATTTCCGAGCGGTTCGCTAGGCAGTTAGCCCTAGAGTCAGGCATAGAGTCTGAGGAGTTAGAGGTCCCTTTGTCTGTGCACACCCCTGCGGGTACGGTATCGACTAGGAAGTGCATTCCGTCGTTACCTGTGTGCATTGAGGATAGATTCCTAGATGGGTGCTTCTTCTTGCTAAAGATGAAGGACTATGATTGCATTTTTGGTCTGGATTGGCTAGAGGAGCATTATGCGTTAGTGGATTGTCGTAGGAAGAAGATTGTTTTCCGCATTCCTGGTGAGGACGAGTTCTCTCATCCATTGCCAAAGAACTTAGCGGGAAAGTTAGTTATCTCTGCCATGAAGGCGATGCGCATGGTGAACAAGGGATGTGACGCATTTCTTGCCAGCGTTATGCTGGTACCCGATGCTGGTTCGTCACTGACTCTTGCAGAGATCGATGTGGTGCAGGACTTTCCAGATGTCTTTCCCGATGACTTGTCTGGATTGCCACCCGATAGGGAGATAGAGTTCACTATAGAGTTGCTTCCAGGCACCTCTCCTATCTCGAAGGCCCCTTATAGGATGGCACCTGCAGAGTTAGCCGAGTTAAGGAAGCAATTGCAAGAATTGCTTGATAAGGGATTTATTCGCCCTAGTGTTTCCCCTTGGGGCGCACCTGTATTATTCGTCAAGAAGAAAGACGGGTCACTTCGGTTGTGCATTGATTATAGGAAGCTAAACCAAGTGACTGTGAAGAACAGGTATCCCTTACCTCGGATTGATGATTTGTTTGACCAGTTGCGAGAGGCATCAGTCTTTTCCAAGATTGACTTGCGATCTGGTTATCATCAGTTGAGGATTAGGAGTGAGGATGTGTCCAAGACGGCATTTAGAACCCGTTATGGACATTATGAGTTCTTGGTCCTTCCTTTCGGATTGACAAACGCCCCTGCAGCGTTCATGGATCTCATGAACCGGGTGTTTAGTCCGTATTTAGATAGTTTTGTCGTAGTGTTTATTGACGACGTGTTGGTCTATTCTCCGGATGAGGCCACGCACCGTCAGCATCTGAGGTTAGTGTTAGAGGTTCTTCGTGAGCACAAGCTGTATGCAAAATTCAGCAAGTGCGATTTTTGGTTGCGCGAGGTTCATTTCCTCGGGCATGTTATCTCCGGCGCTGGTGTAGCTGTTGATCCAGCAAAGGTCCAGGCAGTTATGGATTGGGAGATTCCCAGGACCCCTTCGGAGATTCGTAGTTTCATTGGGTTAGCTGGTTATTATCGGCGATTCATTGAGGGTTTCTCATCCATCGCCGCCCCCTTGACAAAGCTGACCCGGAAGGTGAGAAGTTCGTATGGTCTGAGGCGTGTGAGCGTAGCTTTCAGCTATTGAAGGCTAAGCTTACTTCTGCTCCGGTATTGGTATTGCCGAGTGGTCTAGAGGGCTTTGCCATTTATACGGATGCATCTCAGATTGGTTTAGGTTGCGTGCTCATGCAGCAAGAGAGGGTAGTGGCTTATGCTTCTCGTCAGTTGAAGGAGCATGAGAAGAACTATCCGACTCATGATTTGGAGTTAGCAGCTGTGGTTCATGCACTAAAGATCTGGAGGCACTATCTTTATGGTGTCAGATTTGAGGTGTTTACCGACCACAAGAGCTTGAAGTATCTTTTCTCCCAAAAGGAATTAAACCTGAGGCAGAGAAGGTGGATCGAGTTCTTGAAGGACTATGACTTCGACCTTCAGTATCATCCTGGAAAGGCGAACGTCGTAGCGGATGCTCTTAGTAGGAAGAGGTCTTCGCTCCAGCAGGATTGGAAGATGTTGGAGGATGCAGCATGCTCTATGACCGAGTTAGAGCCATCGCTGAGTCAGGCTTTTGTAGCTCAGCTATCCCTTAGATCCTCAGTCTTGGATGAGGTATTGAGCAGCAGAAAGCCGATCCTAGATTGTTAGAGTTAGTGGGTAAGGCGGGCATTGCTCGTGATGAGGACGGTGTGATTAGATTTCAGCACCGTGTTTGTGTCCCCGATGTGGTAGATGTCCGTGAGCATGTGTTAGCGGAGGCTCATAGATCGCGATTCTCTATTCATCCGGGTAACACCAAGATGTATCAAGATTTGAAGAGATCATTTTGGTGGTCCGGCATGAAGAAGGATGTTGCGGATTATGTGTCTAGGTGTCTAGTATGTCAGCAAGTGAAAGCCGAGCGGCAGCGACCATCCGGCCTTATGCAGAGGATGGATATCCCAGTGTGGAAGTGGGAAGCTGTCACTATGGATTTCGTATCGGGTTTACCTCGATCTAGAAGGGGCAATGACTCGATTTGGGTAGTTGTAGATAGATTCTCGAAGACTGCTCATTTCTTGCCTATGAAGAAGAAGCAGTCAGTAGAGAGTTTAGCTAGATTGTATGTTAGTGGTATCATTAGATTGCATGGTGTGCCGAAGTCGATCATTTCGGATCGAGATCCGAGATTCACTTCGAGATTGTGGAAGGGTCTTCAGGATGCGTTAGGTTCGGAGCTTAAGCTCAGTTCGGCGTTTCATCCCCAGACCGATGGACAGTCCGAGAGGACTATCCAGACGCTCGAGGATATGTTGAGAGCGTGTGTTCTGGATTGGAAGGATGATTGGGAGCGTCATTTACCTCTTGTGGAGTTCGCATACAACAACAGCTTTCATGCTAGTATCGGTATGGCTCCATTCGAGGCGTTGTATGGTAGGCCCTGCAGATCTCCTTTATGTTGGGAGGAGACTGGTGATAGGCAGTTGATCGGACCGGAGTTGGTTCAGGAAACTTCGGATAAGATTCAGCTTATCAGGAAAAGGCTTGTTGCGGCACAGGATAGGCAGAAGAGTTATGCCGACAACAGAAGAAAGGATTTGGAGTTCGAGGTTGGCGATCATGTCTTCTTGAAGATATCGCCTACTCGAGGTGTTGTCAGATTTGGCAGGCATAGCAAGCTAAGCCCTAGATTCATTGGCCCATATGAGATTCTCAGACGTTTGGGCAACGTGGCGTACGAGCTAGCTTTACCCCCGCTTTGGCTAGTGTTCACCCGGTATTCCACGTATCTATGCTCAGGAAGTATGTCCGAGATCCGTCTCATGTGATTAGTCATGAGCCAGTGGAGATCCAGCCAGATCTTTCGTATGTCGAGCAACCGGTAGCCATTCTTGACCGGAAGGTGCAGCATCTCCGGAACAAGAGTATCGCGTCGGTGAAAGTTCTATGGCGGAACTTCTCACGTGAGGAGGCTACGTGGGAGCTTGAGGATGCGATGAAGAAGAAGTATCCCCTTTTGTTCGAGTAGTGTCGTTCTAACTTCGAGGACGAAGTTTCTTTAAGGGGAGAGGGTGTAAGGCCCTCAAATTTTGTCCTTATTATTTTATTATGTGTAATTTTATGCTTGTATATGTATATGCATTATCATATAAGTATTATGCATACTTTAGCTTGGTGTACTTATGAATGTATGTATATACTTAGTTGTATATATATCGGTGGATTTCGTGACATAATGAGTGTGTACATTACACCCTATGTATTGCATGCATGAACTTAGGAGAAATTAGGGTTTTGCATGGTTTTGGGTTCTGGCCGAAGGTTAGTCGACGTCAACATGAATGGACGTTCACTTATTGTTAACGTCCATATCGGTGGACGTCGATTAGTAAGTAGACGGCCTTATCGGTGGACGTCTACATCCTGACAGGCCAGTCCGCAGCAGCATGGTGTGCCATGCTTGATGGGGCGTGGCAACCACTCCCCCAACGGCTCCTTGGCCTTCCAACCGACCTCTTGCGTGGGGTGAGAGGGTCCTCTCTTAGAGAGCCCTTGTTGCAACCCCAAAGAGTTCTCTCTTGGCTCTTTGCAAAGAAAAACAAAAACCCTAGTGAGCTGTGAGAAAACCTGAGTTTGAGAGCTTTGATCCGGCGATCCAAGGCTCTTCCTGGCGATCTACTTCGACAAGGAGGGAGACAACACATCCGGCTACACATCCCCGGCCCTGGATTTCAGAGGGGAGCATCACAGAAGCCGGAGTGGAGGCATCTTGGAGGCTTCTTGGGACTGCCCAAGGAGAGCTTCTCCAACCATTTTGATCCCTTTAGGAGTTTTTCCAAAGGCAAGTAACCCTTGCACCTTGTCCATGTATGTGTCTAGGAGGTTTTATCATTTTTATGGATTTTCCTCGTGTCCTGGATCCCCTACATTCACCATTCTTTAGAGCTCGGACTGTGTTTTTGCACAGGTCCGAACTTGACGGCAAGATCTATTGCCGTTGAGATCTTGAGTCAGCGGCTAACGATGTTGCCGCCAACTCTTGTGAACGGCCAGAGTATGCCGTTAAGTTCTTCTTGACAGAACAGTGAACTGTTCTGCCCTATCTTTAATTTCCGGACTTTGGCGCATGAGGATATAATGTAAATTTATATGTTATGTAAAATAGATAATGTGATGTGTGTGAAAATTTCTGTATTTTTCTGTGAATGGCATAATTTATTAGAATTATTGAAAGGCATGTGTAGGGAAGAGGTTATGCATGTTTAATTTTTTTCCCATGATTTCTGAGGAATTAAATGCTGTAAATTTTATGAACATGTTTATATGTATCAGTCCATGCCCTGCAAATTTGGGATTTTTACATGGCTATGTGAATTACTGAAATTTCTGTAATGGGAATGGAAGCATGAGTAGGTTAATGAATAATTCATAGTAATTTTGTGTCATGCAATAAATCTGGGAAAATTTCTTGTGCCAATATGTATGTGTGATTCATGACTGTGCATGATCAAATCTGAAATCCATGTCATGTTCTATGTTAACTTAGTTTATGAATGGCATGAAACTGGGTGTTTCAATTTCTATAAATACATGTGAATTCAGAAAAATGTGAAAATTTGTATGTGTGTTTATACCCGAAAACAGCATGTGGTTAAATTTTCAGGAAAATTTGATAACAGTAGCCTACACTATGAGGTTTCCATGTGAAAATGAGTTATAAATACATGTACCATGATTAAGGTTAAATGAGGTGTGTTCCAATTAATCCATGAGAGCTACTAAATGCTTGATTTCTGTTATTAGTGGCATCATGCTAGGGATGAACAGAACCATGTGCATAAATAAGAAAGTGTGAATATCATATGTAAAACGTGTGTTAATCGGAATGTGTAATGTGTAAAATGTGCCGTGTGTGACACTGCTTCCATAGAGGGCTGTGGAACTGTACCATGGAAAAGTCCCCATGGGAAGGTTCAATGTGTTAAGATATCCTAAGGGCATTAGGATGAAATCCTGGAGGTGGACAAGTACCGCTGGTTAGGGTGGAGACGTGTTCTCCCGGTCTGCGCAGTGCCAAGAGTCATCACTGTATTGCCTAGGTGATGTGCTATGTGTTATGTGTATGTGATGTGTCCTTCTAGTGGTGGTTTGGACTATGTGTCACGGCAAATAATTGTGAAATGTGTATATGTGAACATGTGTAAATTGTGTATATGTAAACATGTGAATGTGAAATGTGAAATCATGTGAACTATTTATGTTAGAATGTGAATATGTGTACATGTGCAATGTTTGAAAAATGAACCATGTGAAATATGGGAATGTGTAACCATGTGAAGTGAATGTGTTAGAGTATGAGACGATAATTCATGCTATGATTTCTAGTTCCATGTAAATTGCTATCATGTTATAGTCAAATTGGGAGTGTAGTCTTCATGTGATTAAATGAGTAGAAAGCATGTGATAGGAAGTGTTATTTGAATATCTTAAACCATGTACCATGTGTTTTGATTTGGTAGAATTACCATGATAGGTTGTCTCTTATTAATGTTCAAGCATGTTGTATGTTGCCTTGCAAATTGAATTAGTGGAACCTACTGTGATGTATGCATGAATGATGTGTATGGAGTTACTTGCTGAGTCTTTTAGACTCATTACTTGCTTCGGCGTACAGGTTTAGTTGGTGACCCGGTACCTTTGGAGGAGACCGTGGAGAGTGACTCCGAGCGCGGAGATTAGTTGGCGGAGTCTTCGTTGTGTCCCTTTTTGTTTCATAGTATGTAAATTGGGACTTGTATTAGAGTTATCATTTTGTAATTGTGGACAAATTATGTATTAAAATGTAGAACTTTAATCTTGTGGACAATGTATTTTGGTTTAATTTCAATTATGAAAGTTTAGTCTTTTAATTGCTATATGGATTATGTATGTTAAATGTGGATGATGAAATGTGATAACAGTTAGTCCTTTACTTCCGCGACTCTGTATCTATATTTGTGTACATCTCAATCAATTGTTAGTGTCGGGTCAATGTCCCGCTGTGGTGATCTTCGTCGTGCCGACGTGGGTTGGTACAACCGTACCGGCATAACGTGGGTCGTCACAGAGATTGGTATCAGAGAGACCGATTGAGATCTTACATAAATATACATGAATCATCACCCTCATTGCATGCTAATCTTTATAGAATTGTCCCCATGTGTAGAATTGATTATATGAGCAAAAGATAGATAAATGGTTTGGAGTTAATTAACGAGCCTTGTTGTGGCTGAATTTTATTGCAGCCATGACTTCGCGTGGTAGGCGTGGAGGTGTTCCTGCTCGTGAGGGCGAGCAGAGAGGCGAGGAGCGGGCTGAGCAGCAGGTCCCGGCACCTCAGGGTCCTGTGCTTCCCCCACCACCGCCTGTGGACTATGGGGTGTTCATGCAAGGGTAGTGCAGGCCATGCAGACGCAGGCCCACACCCAGGCTCACTCACAGGCTCAGTTGGAGGCTCAGGTTAGTATACTTTGTTAAAGAGTAGTCTGTTTGATTTATTGCATGATGTGATGGTAATTATGTAATGCTTGTTGGTTGTTGTAGTAGGCTCGAGTTCCAGCTCAGGACCATGGTGGCCCTTCCACCATGGAGAGATTTAAGAGGATGTTGCCACCCTCTTTTAAGGGGGAGAGCGACCGTTACTAGCTGAGAGCTGGATGAGGGAGATAGAGAAAGTCTTCCGAGCTATGAGGTGTGCGGATGAGGACAAGGTTACCCTAGCCACCTACATGCTACAGGTATGCGTTTGTTTTGTATGCTGTGTGTTCTGTTAAGTTAGAGTTGTTAGTTAGTGCTTATGAAGGGTATATTGCAGGAAAGAGCTGATGTGTGGTGGGCTTCATTACTGCGTACCCGATTCGAGGATGGAGCTGTGGAAGTTGCTTGGGATGAGTTCGTGAGGCTCTTTCGGGCCAAGTTCGTCCCCGAGCATGTTCAGGATCGCATGGAGCAGGAGTTCCTCTCTTTAACTCAAGGCTCCATGACTGTGCTCGCATATGAGGCAAGGTTTGCTGAACTTTCTAAGTATGCACCTCATATAGTTGCTGATGAGCGCAGGAAGGCAAAGAAGTTCGTGATGGGCCTTAAGCCATCACTGAGGACGAGGCTCGTAGCGTTTGACCATCGCACCTTGGACGAGGCCCTTAGCGCAGCGTGCAGGCAGGAGAGCGAGATGGAGCAGTACCTTGAAGAAAAGAAGGCTTCTCAGAAGAGGCCCGCGGCCCCGTTTCAGCGGCAGGACAAGAAGAAGGCAGTGTACCAGACACCGCAGTACCCAGTAGCAGTCGGCAGCACTCAGGTACCTTCTGTACGTTCCTATGGTGACAAGAAGGAGTGCCCTCATTGTGGAAGGGCACATGGTGGTACGGAATGTTGGAAGATAGCGGGCAAATGCCTAAAGTGTGGGAGTAGCGACCACAAGATCAAGGATTGCCCCAGACTTCAGCAGGGAGTCCAGCGTGGACCAGCCCCAGTAGCAGCAGCAGCGCCAGCGACAGGACGACCAGGAAGGCCTCGAGCCCCGGCTCGAGTGTTTGCGTTAGCTCGTGAGGACGCCGAGCAGGCGGAGCATGTCACCGAAGGTACAGTTTTACTTTTCGGTGTGCACGCTCGGGTTTTGTTTGATACGGGTGCTACTCACTCGTTCATTTCCGAGCGGTTCGCTAGGCAGTTAGCCCTAGAGTCAGGCATAGAGTCTGAGGAGTTAGAGGTCCCCTTGTCTGTGCACACCCCTGCGGGTACGGTATCGACTAGGAAGTGCATTCCGTCGTTACCTGTGTGCATTGAGGATAGATTCCTAGATGGGTGCTTCTTCTTGCTAAAGATGAAGGACTATGATTGCATTTTTGGTCTAGATTGGCTAGAGGAGCATTATGCGTTAGTGGATTGTCGTAGGAAGAAGATTGTTTTCCGCATTCCTGGTGAGGACGAGTTCTCTCATCCATTGCCAAAGAACTTAGCGGGAAAGTTAGTTATCTCTGCCATGAAGGCGATGCGCATGGTGAACAAGGGTTGTGACGCATTTCTTGCCAGCGTTATGCTGGTACCCGATGTTGGTTCGTCACTGACTCTTGCAGAGATCGATGTGGTGCAGGACTTTCCAGATGTCTTTCCCGATGACTTGTCTGGATTGCCACCCGATAGGGAGATAGAGTTCACTATAGAGTTGCTTCCAGGCACCTCTCCTATCTCGAAGGCCCCTTATAGGATGGCACCTGCAGAGTTAGCCGAGTTGAGGAAGCAATTGCAAGAATTGCTTGATAAGGGATTCATTCGCCCTAGCGTTTCCCCTTGGGGCGCGCCTGTATTATTCGTCAAGAAGAAAGACGGGTCACTTCGGTTGTGCATTGATTATAGGAAGCTAAACCAAGTGACTGTGAAGAACAGGTATCCCTTACCTCGGATTGATGATTTGTTTGACCAGTTGCGAGAGGCATCAGTCTTTTCCAAGATTGACTTGCGATCTGGTTATCATCAGTTGAGGATTAGGAGTGAGGATGTGTCCAAGACGGCATTTAGAACCCGTTATGGACATTATGAGTTCTTGGTCCTTCCTTTCGGATTGACAAACGCCCCTGCAGCGTTCATGGATCTCATGAACCGGGTGTTTAGTCCGTATTTGGATAGTTTTATCGTAGTGTTTATTGACGACGTGTTGGTCTATTCTCCGGATGAGGCCACGCACCGTCAGCATCTGAGGTTAGTGTTAGAGGTTCTTCGTGAGCACAACTGTATGCAAAATTCAGCAAGTGCGATTTTTGGTTGCGCGAGGTTCATTTCCTCGGGCATGTTATCTCCGGCGCTGGTGTAGCTGTTGATCCAGCAAAGGTCCAGGCAGTTATGGATTGGGAGATTCCAGGACCCCTTCGGAGATTCGTAGTTTCATTGGGTTAGCTGGTTATTATCGGCGATTCATTGAGGGTTTCTCATCCATCGCCGCCCCCTTGACGAAGCTGACCCGGAAAGGTGAGAAGTTCGTATGGTCTGAGGCGTGTGAGCGTAGCTTTCAGCTATTGAAGGCTAAGCTTACTTCTGCTCCGGTATTGGTATTGCCGAGTGGTCTAGAGGGCTTTGCCATTTATACGGATGCATCTCAGATTGGTTTAGGTTGCGTGCTCATGCAGCAAGAGAGGGTAGTGGCTTATGCTTCTCGTCAGTTGAAGGAGCATGAGAAGAACTATCCGACTCATGATTTGGAGTTAGCAGCTGTGGTTCATGCACTAAAAATCTGGAGGCACTATCTTTATGGTGTCAGATTTGAGGTGTTTACTGACCACAAGAGCTTGAAGTATCTTTTCTCCCAAAAGGAATTAAACCTGAGGCAGAGAAGGTGGATCGAGTTCTTGAAGGACTATGACTTCGACCTTCAGTATCATCCTGGAAAGGCGAACGTCGTAGCGGATGCTCTTAGTAGGAAGAGGTCTTCGCTCCAGCAGGATTGGAAGATGTTGGAGGATGCAGCATGCTCTATGACCGAGTTAGAGCCATCGCTGAGTCAGGCTTTTGTAGCTCAGCTATCCCTTAGATCCTCAGTCTTGGATGAGGTAATTGAGCAGCAGAAAGCCGATCCTAGATTGTTAGAGTTAGTGGGTAAGGCGGGCATTGCTCGTGATGAGGACGGTGTGATTAGATTTCAGCACCGTGTTTGTGTCCCCGATGTGGTAGATGTCCGTGAGCATGTGTTAGCGGAGGCTCATAGATCGCGATTCTCTATCCATCCGGGTAACACCAAGATGTATCAAGATTTGAAGAGATCATTTTGGTGGTCCGGCATGAAGAAGGATGTTGCGGACTATGTGTCTAGGTGTCTAGTATGTCAGCAAGTGAAAGCCGAGCGGCAGCGACCATCCGGCCTTATGCAGAGGATGGATATCCCAGTGTGGAAGTGGGAAGCTGTCACTATGGATTTCGTATCGGGTTTACCTCGATCTAGAAGGGGCAATGACTCGATTTGGGTAGTTGTAGATAGATTCTCGAAGACTGCTCATTTCTTGCCTATGAAGAAGAAGCAGTCAGTAGAGAGTTTGCTAGATTGTATGTTAGTGGTATCATTAGATTGCATGGTGTGCCGAAGTCGATCATTTCGGATCGAGATCCGAGATTCACTTCGAGATTGTGGAAGGGTCTTCAGGATGCGTTAGGTTCGGAGCTTAAGCTCAGTTCGGCGTTTCATCCCCAGACCGATGGACAGTCCGAGAGGACTATCCAGACGCTCGAGGATATGTTGAGAGCGTGTGTTCTGGATTGGAAGGATGATTGGGAGCGTCATTTACCTCTTGTGGAGTTCGCATACAACAACAGCTTTCATGCTAGTATCGGTATGGCTCCATTCGAGGCGTTGTATGGTAGGCCCTGCAGATCTCCTTTATGTTGGGAGGAGACTGGTGATAGGCAGTTGATCGGACCGGAGTTGGTTCAGGAACTTCGGATAAGATTCAGCTTATCAGGAAAAGGCTTGTTGCGGCACAGGATAGGCAGAAGAGTTATGCCGACAACAGAAGAAAGGATTTGGAGTTTGAGGTTGGCGATCATGTCTTCTTGAAGATATCGCCTACTCGAGGTGTTGTCAGATTTGGCAGGCATAGCAAGCTAAGCCCTAGATTCATTGGCCCATATGAGATTCTCAGACGTTTGGGCAACGTGGCGTACGAGCTAGCTTTACCCCCGGCTTTGGCTAGTGTTCACCCGGTATTCCACGTATCTATGCTCAGGAAGTATGTCCGAGATCCGTCTCATGTGATTAGTCATGAGCCAGTGGAGATCCAGCCAGATCTTTCGTATGTCGAGCAACCGGTAGCCATTCTTGACCGGAAGGTGCAGCATCTCCGGAACAAGAGTATCGCGTCGGTGAAAGTTCTATGGCGGAACTTCTCACGTGAGGAGGCTACGTGGGAGCTTGAGGATGCGATGAAGAAGAAGTGTGATACCCCGAATTTTATTCTTTTATATATGTGTGGATTTTACTTGTTGTGTGCAAGAAATTGTATTTACTATGCTTACTATAAGTTTTATGCTTCTCATGAACATATGCATGTATAATTATTTTTGTGTTATAGTATGTGTATTCAATTGTGCGTATTATAATTTCTATATTCCTTATGAACTTATGCATGTGATATCTATCTATTTAATCCTATGTATATCAAATTCATCTATAGTACATGATAATACATAAGTAACCTTGTGCATGTGATGGTTAGTTTTGCGGTGGACCATGTAAGTATATGTATGCTATTTTCATACAAGTATAACATACATAATTGTGCATGCATTATCTAGTTATCAATGTATGTAAATCTCATGCATATAGTACGTGTTGTACACATAGTAAGAAATTATTATCATGCACTTTGTAATATTATGAGTTTATTTCTGAGCATGCAATAATATAATTAAACGTGTGTGAATTATCTAATTATTGAGGTGCCTATTGTATTTAATTATTTTAATGCACGTAGTTAGTGTTATGGATGTGCGTATGTATACATACATGTGTTATCCTTGTTTAAATAATATTTATCTACTTTAAGCGTGTTAAATTATTTAGGGTGTGTAAAGTACTTGGATGATAATATGCATACAATATTTAACTAATAATGAACACATTTAATCATAGGTTCATGCGTAATGTATGTAATTATGCAATGTGTACGTATATGTGCATATATGTATGTATTGATGCATATTGTTCTTATTATGATTAGTGTAAGTTGTAATTAATTAAATATTACATAATGCAAGTATTTTATGTTGTAATGATATATGAAATTATTTTTGCATGTACTAAATTATTTTAGTGCATTTATGCATTAAATTCAATGTTTATCGGTGTTTCGGCTGCAAGACACTGTTGGCGGCCAGACATGGACGCCAACCCCTAGTGGGCGGCCACACCTGGACGCCAACCCCAGTCTGGCGGCCAGACCTTGACGTCACCTGTCAGTTGACTACAACCGATGTTGACGTTAATATCCTGCTGCGTAACGGTTCCAGAATTGTTAATGTCCGTGTTTTGGCTAGTTTCAGATTAGGAAACCCTTCCTAAACCTTTGGTAACCTACCCTAATGCGTACCCCAACCCTTGAACCTATAAAATACCCACTCTTGGATGAGGAAAAGGCTTTCAACATTTGGTGAAAACCCTAGCTCCGAGATGGTGAAAAGCTGAACTTCGGGAGGCCGGATCCGTCACTTGGAGGTGTTCCCCGAGGAGCTACATCAACTGGGAGGTAGCCTATACATAGAGGAAGAGATTCCAACTCCGAGGAGCCATCTACATCGACAGGAGAAGAAGATCTAAGGCGTTTCCGAGCACCTTTTTGACAGGGCCGAAAAGGGCTTCACCGACGATTCTGATCTTTGTAGATTTTTTTTAAGAGGCAAGTAAACCTAGATCTTGATCCTATACATGTCCCCTAAGTCCTAGGTATTTTTACGGATTTTTCCTCGCGTCCTGGAACCCCAAATTCACCGTTGTATGAAAAGTCGTATGTATGTGCTGCTGGGAGCAAGTTGAAGGCAACATAGGTGCAGTCAAGTTCTTCAGAAGAAGTTGACGGCAACATCCCTTGACGTCTACTTCTTCAGAACCTGAAAGTGTTACTTTTGATCTTCTTTTGCTGTTTAAATGATTTCTGGACATGGGTATACTCTGAAATTTTTATGGGTGATTGTGTACTGTCAGTAGGTCACATCATGAGGTTGCCTAAATTTTCTATGAACCATGTTAATTATTAAAATTCAGTGACTGAGTAATAAGCATGATATGAACATGTTTAAATCTGGTATAAATGGATTTTGTTGTGAATTAGTTTTCATAAATTTTCCATGACAGATTGAATGTTGGTATTAGGTTTCTATTCTGTTAATGCCTAAACATATTGATATGTCTCATGCTTAATGATATTTCGATAAATATGTCTGAATTCTAGATTTAATTGTAGAAATTATGTTTACTGTTCGAAAAATCTGAAAAATTGCATATGTGACATACTTACTGCTAATGACCTGTGATAAAAATTTAAAATCAAATTGATGACAGCAAGTACAGTTATTAGTTAAACCATGGAATTGTTCATGTTAGATGTATTAAATTCGATCTTATGCAATTCAGTAAATATACATCATGTTTAGTACTGTAGGTAAGATGTTTTAATTTTGAAAACAGTAGTACCATGATTGGGTTAACTAAGACATGTGAAATTGATAATTAAGTGTAAAGTGAATAAGTACTATATGCAAAATATGTGAATAGGGTGAGAAAATGTGAATAAATAAGTGTGTGATAATTGGGCCAAGAATGACACTGCTACCCTAGAGGCATCGAGAGCTGTACATAGAAAAGTCCCTATGGAAGGCTCTACATTGTATAAGTTTGTCCTAAAGGCATTAGGAAAAACCCGGAGGTGGACAAGTACCACTGGATAGGGTGGAGAGAGCTTCTCCCGGTCTGCGCAGTTACCAAGATTCACCACTTCATTGCCTAGGTGGTGGGTATGTGATATGAGTTATGTGTTATGAGTTATGTGTTATGAGATGTGATGAGTTATGAGTATGAGATATTTGTTTGTGTCCTCTAAAAGGTAGTTAGGACTATGTGTCATGGCATTTTAAGTAATTGGAATATGTATAAAGTGTAAGATTATATGCGAATGTGACACATGATGAGTGCAAATGATATGATATGTGATAAATGAAAACCAAAGAGTAAATGATGTGAAGAACATGTGAAAAGATATGTAAGAGACAGTTAATGTTATTGAGAGTGTGCTTACATGTGAAAACTGATGTAGTAATGCATAATGTTCATGTTTTCATGCATTATTACCTCATTTGCAATATCATGCTTATCATTATGTCATGTAGCTTATTGTTCTTCATGTAATAGTGTATGTGAATAAACATGAGTAACCACGTCAATTATGCAACATGAAAGATAACATGTAGAATTGTGAATTGAATAAGATAACATATGAACAAATGTAAATCCATGTAATTGAATGTAATTCATGTCAAAACAGCAAGTAAAGTGTAGTTATGAAGGTGATAAATGTATGTAATATTAATTAGATTCCATGCTAGATGTGATGTTTGCTTAGTACAAAGTTTCATGCTTTAGTGCTTATTGTTGCCAACCAATTGACCATGTTCTAACTTCTCAATTTATGTTATAAAATATGAAACCATGTGTATGAGATGTATGTACATTGAAAACAGCAAGCAAAATGTGAAATTAAATATGAAAAGTGCATGTGAAAAGTGAATAGTCATCATATTAGTTTGTTCACTCCTTTATGTCTAATTCTATGTTCTAGTTGTAGAAATATGTCATGAAATGAATTAATGTGGAAATAAAGGAATCATGTTATGTGTTAAGTGTAGAGAATATGTACAAGTGTATAGTAATAGTATCCATGATGTAGAATAAACATATGATAGAATGAAGCATGTCTAGGTGATTAAAAATGTGTTGATAGCTAAGAGTATGTTCCATGTTTTGGGAGTTTAAATGATAGTATGTATTCATGAGTGTTTAATAGCTTAATGTGAATGTGATATGTTTAAGATTAAGTCTTTGTTTTACTTGCTGAGTCTTTGGACTCACCCTTGCTTCGGCGTACAGGTTGACAGGTATCCCGTGCTAGAGGGAGAGACGCTATCTTGAAGGAGAGGCTTTTGAGGAGCAAGTAGTAGTTGTATTTTCCTTTCATAGTTGAATAAAAATGTTATTTGGACAATGTAGCTCTTTCATCATGTAATAATGTGGACATTGTCGTTCTATTTTTGCACTATATAGATTGTGGAATATGGGATGGTGATGAACTAAGTTAAATTGTTGTATTTATTCCGCTGAAATCAATTGCTATCTACGTACTTTTCAACCTATCGGCTAGTGTTGGGTTTTATCCCACTGTAATGACGCTCTTTATATCGACGTGGATTGGTATAATCGTACCGGTATGAGGAGGGTCGTTACAAGAAGTATCCCCTTTTGTTCGAGTAGTGTCGTTCTAACTTCGAGGACGAAGTTTCTTTAAGGGGAGAGGGTGTAAGGCCCTCAAATTTTGTCCTTGTTATTTTATTATGTGTAATTTATGCTTGTATATGTATATGCATTATCATATAAGTATTATGCATACTTTAGCTTGTGTACTTATGAATGTATGTATATACTTAGTTGTATATATATCGGTGGATTTCGTGACATAATGAGTGTGTACATTACACCCTATGTATTGCATGCATAACTTAGGAGAAATTAGGGTTTTGCATGGTTTTGGTTCTGGCCGAAGGGTTAGTCGACGTCAACATGAATGGACGTTCACCTACTGTTAACGTCCATATCGGTGGACGTCGAGTAGTAGTAGACGGCCTTATCGGTGGACGTCTACATCCTGACAGGCCAGTCCGCAGCAGCATGGTGTGCCATGCTTGATGGGGCGTGGCAACCACTCCCCCAACGGCTCCTTGGCCTTCCAACCGACCTCTTGCGTGGGGTGAGAGGGTCCTCTCTAGGAGGAGCCTTGTTGCAACCCCAAAGAGTTCTCTTGGCTCTTTGCAAAGAGAAAACAAAAAAACCCTAGTGAGCTGTGAGAAAACCTGAAGTTTGAGAGCTTTGATCCGGCGATCCAAGGCTCTTCCTGGCGATCTACTTCGACAAGGAGGGAGACAACACATCCGGCTACACATCCCCGGCCCTGGATTTCAGAGGGGAGCATCACAGAAGCCGGAGTGGAGGCATCTTGGAGGCTTCTTGGGACTGCCCAAGGAGAGCTTCTCCAACCATTTTGATCCCTTTAAGAGTTTTTCCAAAGGCAAGTAACCCTTGCACCTTGTCCATGTATGTGTCTAGGAGGCTTTTATCATTTTTATGGATTTTCCTCGTGTCCTGGATCCCCTACATTCACCATTCTTTAGAGCTCGGACTGTGTTTTTGCACAGGTCCGAACTTGACGGCAAGCTCTATTGCCGTTGAGATCTTGAGTCAGCGGCTAACGATGTTGCCGCCAACTCTTGTGAACGGCCATAGTATGCCGTTAAGTTCTTCTTGACAGAACAGTGAACTGTTCTGCCCTATATCTTTAATTTCCGGACTTTGGCGCATGAGGATATAATGTAAGTTATATGTTATGTAAAATAGATAATGTGATGTGTGTGAAAATTTCTGTATTTTTCTGTGAATGGCATAATTTATTAGAATTATTGAAAGGCATTTGTAGGGAAGAGGTTATGCATGTTTGATTTTGTTCCCATGATTTCTGAGGACTTAAATGCTGAAAATTTTATGAACCATCTTTATATGTATCAGTCCATGCCCTGCAAATTTGAGGATTTTTACATGGCTATGTGAATTACTGAAATTTCTGTAATGGGAATGGAAGCATGAGTAGGTTAATGAATAATTCATAGTAATTTTTTGTCATGCAATAAATCTGGGAAAATTTCTTGTGCCATATGTATGTGTGGTTCATGACTGTGCATGATCAAATCTGAAATCCATGTCATGTTCTATGTTAACTTAGTTTATGAATGGCATGAACTGGGTGTTTCAATTTCTATAAATACATGTGAATTCAGAAAAATGTGAAAATTTGTATGTGTTTAGTATACCCGAAAACAGCATGTGTTTAAATTTTCAGGAAAATTTGATAACAGTAGCCTACACTATGAGGTTTCCATGTGAAAATGATTTATAAATACATGTACCATGATTAAGGTTAAATGAGGTGTGTTCCAATTAATCCATGAGAGCTACTAAATGCTTGATTTCTGTTATTAGTGGCATCATGCTAGGGATGAACAGAACCATGTGCATAAATAAGAAATGTGAATATCATATGTAAAACGTGTGTTAATCGGAATGTGTAATGGGTAAAATGTGCCGTGTGTGACACTGCTTCCATAGAGGGCTGTGGAACTGTACCATGGAAAAGTCCCCATGGAAGGTTCAATGTGTTAAGATATCCTAAGGGCATTAGGATGAAATCCTGGAGGTGGACAAGTACCGCTGGTTATGGTGGAGACGTGTTCTCCCGGTCTGCGCAGTGCCAAGAGTCATCACTGTATTGCCTAGGTGATGTGCTATGTGTTATGTGTATGTGATGTTTCCTTCTAGTGGTGGTTTGGACTATGTGTCACGGCAAATAAATTTGTGAAATGTGTATATGTGAACATGTGTAAATTGTGTATATGTAAACATGTGAATGTGAAATGTGAAATCATGTGAACTATTTATGTTAGAATGAGAATATGTGTACATGTGCAACGTTTGAAAAATGAACCATGAGAAATATGGGAATGTGTAACCATGTGAAGTGAATGTGTTAGAGTATGAGACGATAATTCATGCTATGATATTTCTAGTTCCATGTAAATTGCTATCATGTTATAGTCAAATTGGGAGTGTAGTTTTCATGTGATTAAATGAGTAGAAAGCATGTGATAGGAAGTGTTATTTGAAATATCTTAAACCATGTACCATGTGTTTTGATTTGGTAGAGTTATCATGATAGGTTGTCTCTTATTAATGTTCAAGCATGTTGTAGGTTGCCTTGCAAATTGAATTAGTAGAACCTACTGTGATGTATGCATGAATGATGTGTATGGAGTTACTTGCTGAGTCTTTTAGACTCATTACTTGCTTCGGCGTACAGGTTTAGTTGGTGACCCGGTACCTTTGGAGGAGACCGTGGAGAGTGACTCCGAGCGCGGAGATTAGTTGGCGGAGTCTTCGTTGTGTCCTTTTTGTTTCATAGTATGTAAATTGGGACTTGTATTAGAGTTATCATTTTGTAATTGTGGACAAATTATGTATTAAAATGTAGAACTTTAATCTTGTGGACAATGTATTTTGTTTAATTTCAATTATGAAAGTTTAGTCTTTTAATTGCTATATGGATTATGTATGTTAATGTGGATGATGAAATGTGATAACAGTTAGTCCTTTACTTCCGCGACTCTGTATCTATATTTGTGTACATCTCAATCAATTGTTAGTGTCGGGTCAATGTCCCGCTGTGGTGATCTTCGTCGTGCCGACGTGGGTTGGTACAACGTACCGGCATAACGTGGGTCGTCACAATGGGTCTGTAGACAGGTACACTCAGGCTGAAAGTTCTGGGTTCTGGCCGGGGTTTCTGTCGACAGGCAGACCTTCGTCTGTCGACAGGGCTATGTAAACTGCATAAAAACCATTCCATTTGACCTCCAATGGATCTATAAAGTTACTCTAATGTTCCTAACATGATTTGGACCCTATACAAGTGTGGTTTCAAATATAAAACTCATGGTAACATGATCTGAAAACTGAAGATCATGGGACTTAATTTACAAGGGTGTTCTAGCTAAAAGTGAACTCAAAGAGGATAATTGGAAGTACTACTTCTTAGAACTCTTTTCTCCTCATCTTTCTATGTGAGTCTTATATGAATTGAACCAACTAATGAGTCTTTTCATACCTCAACACATTAAGTTAGCTAAAAGTAGAAAATCATTGAGGTTCTATCTAATCTACACAATAGAAGCAACACTCTAACTTGTGTTGAATGGTTTGAAGACAACAAGATGTAGATATTTATGACTTGTGGATCAGCTAAAACATGATGACATGTTGATTCCTATCATGAACATGATTTCTAAACCTTGGTAACAATAGGATCAATATCAAGTTTCTAGATTTCACAAATGTCTGGATTTTCACATTGGACTTAGATTTCTTCATGCCACCACCCAGAGAATCCAAGGGAGGTGGTAGAAGAATTAGAAGATCAAGAGGAGAATCCTACCTTGTTGAAGTGAGAGTGAGATTCTTGGCTTAAGAAATCCACAGAAATATAAGGAAGCAAAACACACTTGCACGAAGAAGAAGTTCCACAGCAATCCACCCCAAGGAGATAAACCAGAACAACCGTTGAAGCTTCCTCAAAGAGAATAGATAGCTCAATTCACTAGAATGGCAGTGGAAGTGGAGAAACTTCTGAAGTAGCACACACACACCAGCTAAAAGAGAGAAAAGAGGTGTGTACGATGGTGATGGAGGGTTTTTATAGAACTAGAACCGGTTACATGCACATGAACACGTAAGGGGGGGTAGGTGTTAAGGTAAGAATCCTTTTTACCTCACTTGGACACCTAGCCCATGCAAGATGAGAGAGTTACACATGGTAACTGAGGTGTTACCATGTTTCCTCAAGTGTTGTCTTCATCTAAAGTCTCCACGTACCCCTTATACAATTAACCCAGAAAAGCCATTCCGTAAATCCTAAGTAATTCAGTTGGTCCACTAAGGTTGTTGTAAACATACTCAAATGATATACATTAATCATGAAATTTTAACCATACATTAATATGATGGTTTTACTAATTGTGATGTTTTTTAATAAATTTTTAGATTTTATTTTGCAGTAGGTGTAAAATCACCCGAAAAATGGTCGCGTCGATTGTACGTTGAAATCCGTACGTCGAAAAATTCATGTAATTACATAATATTTCTCCACATTTTTCTGGAAATTATGATGTTCTCGAATTTTTATTTCGATGTCGTTTCCAGAATCGCCCTGTGGAGGCACGCATTTCGATGCGCGTCACTGGGATAATGTTCATTACCCCTAACTATGTCTATCATCTAATTATCACATTTTAATAATAACCCTAAGGTATTTTAACTCAATTACTTCTATTTCTCATTAATTTTAAATTTCTGGGGCGTTACAACTCTCCCCTACTAAAAAAAAAATTTGGTCCTCCAATTTTAATAACATAAGATCATTATACTAACCTGAAAATAATTCTGGATATTTTGTCTTGATGGTATCTTCTAGTTCCCATGTGGCCTCCTCTTGTCCTCGCCTGTTCCATTGATCTTCAATAAGGAACTTCCTTGTTTCGAAGTTGTTATTTTTCGATCAAGGATTTGTACCGGTCTTTCCTCATATGCCAGATTTTCTTGTATCCCCAAATTTTGGTATTCAATAATATGTTCCGGATCATACACATACTTCCTCAACATTGATACATGGAAAACATCATGTACGTTAGATATTGTGGTGGAAGTGCCAGTTGGTACGTCATTCCCCAACTCTTTTCAGTATTTCAAACGGTCCAATATATCTTGGACTCAATTTTCCCTTAATACCAAATCTTTTGATTCCTCTCCGGGGTGATACTTTAAGAAACACATGTTCTCCTGCTTGGAATTCTAGCTCTCTTCTTCTTTGATCAGCATAGCTTTTCTGTCGATCTTGAGCAGCTTTCATCCGATCTCGTACCAACTTAATAATTTCTGTTGTTTCTTGAATCATTTCGGGTCCAAGAATATGTGATTCCTTCAGTTCCACCCAACACAATGGTGATCTACATTGCCTGCCATACAAGCTTCAAATGGTGCCATTTGAATAGTTGACTGGTAGCTATTATTGTAGGCAAACTCCATTATTGCTAAATGAGTATTCCAGTCGTTTCCAACTCCAATATGCAAGCACGACACATATCTTCAATGATTTGATTTACTCGTGTCTGTCTGTCCGTCGGTTTGAGGATGAAAAGCAACTAAACTTTAACTTAGTCCCCAATGCATCTTGTAATTCTCTCCAAAAATGTGAAGTAAATCTTGCATCTCTGTCAGAAATTATGTCTTTTGGAATCCCATGCAATCGGACAATTTCTTTCATGTACAAGGCTGCTAGAATATTGACGGACCATCTTGTTTTAATTGCCAAGAAATGGGCTGATTTAGTAAGGCGATCAATAATTACCCAAATTGCATCGAATCCACTTCGTGTCCTGGGCAGTCCGACAATGAAATCCATACCAATGCTATCCCATTTCCATTCCGGTACTTCAGTGGTTTTAACTTTCCTGCCGGTTTCTGGTGTTCGGCTTTAACCTTCTGACAGGTCAAACATCTTGCTACAAAATCCACAATATCCTTTTTCATGTTACACCACCAAAAATGCTTTTTCAGATCTTGATACATCTTGACAACTCCTGGGAATCGTATAATGTGATCGATGAGCTTCTTCCAAGATTTGCTTCTTGATTTCAGAATTATCTGGTACACATAATCTGTTTCGAAACCGAAGATTTCCATGCTCATCTTCATTAAAATCAGATCTGAAAGCCAATTTTTCTCTAGTTTCTGTCAACATAGGATCATTGTTCTGTTGTTCTCTAATTTGCTTTAGCAAATCTGATTGCACCATCATGTTATCAATTACAACTCTTGCTTCCTGCAGTTTAGTCTTTAAGCTCAATGTAGAAAACTCTTCTAACAACTTCCATTCCTTTACTTGCAATTGACATACCTTGGTTACAGGATTTCTACTGAGTGCATCGGCCAGTGTTACCTTTCCCTGGATGATATTCTATTTTGAAGTCATAATCTTTGATATACTCCATCCATCTTCTTTGTCTCATATTCAATTCTTTCTGAGAGAACAAATATTTGAGACTCTTGTGATCGGAGTACACTATAAATGGTTGTCATACAAATAGTGTCTCCAGAGTTTAAGAGCAAAAACTACTGCGGCTAATTCCAAATCATGTACTGGGTATTCTTCTCATGAGTTTTCAATTGCCTAGAGGCATAAGCATAACCCTTCCTTCCTGCATCAATACACATCCCAGTCCAATACCGAGGCATCAGTGTAGACTTCAAATATTTTTCCTTCTACCGGCAAGGCTAAAATTGGTGCGGTGGATAAACATTCCTTTAACATCTGAAAGGCTTGTTCACAACTTTCCTCCATATGAATGCAGTTCCTTTTCTAGTTAATTGTGTAAGTGGTGAAGCAATTCTAGAAAAATCCTTGACAAATCGCCGGTAGTAACTGGCCATGCCTAAAAAGCTTCGTACTTCCGTAAGATTCTTAGGCTGTTCCCATTTCTGTATAGTTTCTACTTTTGATGAGTCCACCGATAATCCTTCTTCAGAAATGATATGCCCTAGGAACATTACTTGTTTCAACCAAAACTCACATTTACTGAACTTGCATATAATTTGTGATCTCGTAGCAATTGCAAAGTAATTCGCAAATGTCCTCATGCTCTTCTATACTCTTTGAGTAGATCAATATATCATCTATAACACAACCACAAATTGATCTAAATAAGATCTGAACACATCATTCATCAAGCGCATAAATGCAGCAGGTGCATTTGTCAATCCGAATGGCATTACTACAATTCGTAGTGTCCATACCGTGTTCTAAAAGCCGTTTTATGGATATCCTGCTCCTGAATTCTTAGTTGGTGGTATCCAGATCTTAAATCAATCTTGGAGAAATAATGTGCTCCAGACAGTTGATCGAATAGATCATCAATTCTTGGAAGTGGGTACTTGTTCTTTATAGTCAATTGATTCAACTGTCGGTAATCTATGCATAATCTCATAGATCCATCCTTCTTCTTCACAAATAATACTGGAGCACCCCAAGGGAAGTACTTGGTCGAATAAACCCTTTTTCTATCAATTCTAATAACTGCCTCTTTAACTCTTTCAACTCTTCCATGGACATTCTGTATGGTGTTCTTGAAATTGGTGTAGCTCCCGGTACCAATTCAATTGAGAAATTTACTT
>JACBKR010001130.1:0-64275 GCA_014218235.1 Colocasia esculenta | reverse complement strand
GGATTTTTGGTGCCAAGGTGAGGTTTTCTCACAGCTTTTCTCTCTAGGGTTTTCCTCTCTTTTTCTCCTCTTGCTAGGGTGAAGGGAAGTGGGGAGAGGCCATTTCGTTTAACCTGTAGGAGAGTCTCTCTCCCACTCACTAGGTGATGGGACACCCTCAGAGCCGTTGGGGGACATCCCCCAATGGGTGGCCATACCTTGTTTCAGAAGATTGTAGCTCTGCTGCGCATGCAAGTCAGAGAAATTGGCGTCCATATCGCTGGACGCCAGGATGAGTGTTGGCGTCATGTCTGGACGCTGACACCACCTAAACGGCCTGGGGTTGACGCCAAGATGGCCTTCGGCCAGAACTCTAAATTATGCAGAAAACCATGCATATATACATGCAATATACATATGGGATCGTATCCATACTATTATCATGCAATACATACATTATTTACTAATATAAACACATGCACATGTAATTATACTAATTAATGCTTACGTAAATATTACATACATACACACATAATACAAATAATGCGACGGAAATTAGAGGGCCTTACAGCCTAGTTCTCCAATTTAATTGGTTTCACGACCAGGAGTTAATTGTGTATTATGGAATCTACAGGTTACATTGTTGAGGGTCATTCTGTGAACAGACCACCTTACTTTGATGGTACTAACTATGCTTACTGGAAAACTCGTATGCATGTGTTCTTACGAGCTCAAGATCATCAAAGAGGGTGGCGAACAATGGACCTTATGAGTTGTCTGAGGATGAAGAGAAATGGACTCCGGAAGTGATCAAAAAGTCAAATGCAAATTGGAGTGCAATGAACATTATGCAGTGCTCACTGCATCCCACCGAATTTCAAGAGTTTCATCGTGCTCAAGTGCCAAAGAGATCTGGGATCGCCTCATGGTAATATGAGGGCACATCTGAGGTTGAAGGAAACCAAGGCTAATATGTTAGTTTCTGAATATGAAGCTTTTCGAATGAAACATGATGAAACTATTCTGAGATGTATGGTAGATTGACATTGTTAACTAATGGGCTGAAGAATCTAGGCAAAGATTATTCTAACAAAGAACTTGTGAGAAAAATTCTTAGATCTTTAACACCCATTTGGCATACTAAAGCAACTGTTATTGAAGAATCTAGAAATTTGTCCACAACTACTATTGATGAGTTAATAGGTTCTTTAATGACATATGAATTGGGACTTAAAAGATCTGAGGATGATCTAAGGAAGAAGAAACCTCTTGCTCTTAATGCAAGTCCTAGCACCAAGGAGGTTACTGAAGACAGTGAATCAACAACTTCCAAGATGAGTCAGGTGAGTTTGCCTTGATAACTAGAAAGTTTATAAAATTTCTAAGAAAGAAGGTAAGAGTTTTCTGAAAAGAAACCTTACAATAACAACTTTTCTAAGTCCAAGCCAAATGCTAACAAAAAGACTGACAGAATTGTTTGCTACAATTGCAGGAAGCCATGACATGTTTAGTCTGAATGTCCTGAGGTTCAAAAAGAGTCAGCCTAGATGGAACAAAAACAAGCAAAAGCTATGGTTGGTACCTGGAGTGAAGAAGAGGAAGATGAAGAAGAGGGAAGTTCGGATGCTAAGGACACTAATTCAAAGATCTGTTTGATGGCCATAGAGACTGAAGAAGAAGAGGAAAGTAAGTTCCTTATTCAAGGATCTCAGTTTGGAAGATTGGGAGCATGTCTACTTTGAATTAATGGATCAGTATGATGTTCTTAAAAAGAAAACAAATGTTAAAAAAGAAACTGAAACATTCTTCTCATAAAGTGACAACAGAAGAAAATGAAAAGAGTGTTCACAAGAGATAAATGCTCTGTGAGAAGTAGTCATGAACTAAAAAAATAGAACATTGAAATTCTTAATGAATATCACTTGTATCAGAAAAGAATGTGGCCTTACAAAGTGCTAACACAGAGCTACAAAAGGAAATTGTAAGTTTGCAAGATGAAGTAAACAATAAACAAGAGGCTCTTGAAACTTTTGTAAATGCCAAGACAATCTTGAAATCTTTCTAGGCACAAGGGTAAATCATAAAAAGGAAGGACTAGTTTTAATCCCACAATGAAGATGGAAGTAGACTGAAAGCAATAACATTCTTTTCTTCAAAAACATCTAAGCTTCTACTTCTACAGGACAGAAAATTGTAAAAATTGCTAAGGATATCAAACAGGATGGAAAAGCCAGCTAGTTAATGATCAAGAACAACTGGAAGAAAGCCAACAAAAGCTAGAAATGAACAAGTTTTTCAAAGGAACAAAAATTTGGAATTACCCGGTTGGAACGTCGACACTACAGCACTGGCAGGTCGACACTATCATACAAAAAATCACAAAATTTGCCAAACTGGACTAACAACATATCAACAACATTCCAAAATTGGTCTCCCACCAAATGGACTCACCAGCCATCAAGATTCACTTATGCCAATATTCAAAAATGGTCAAAAAGGAATTTCTCAGGTCGACACTATCCCTTCAGAGTGTCGACACATGTCTATGACTCTGTCAGAAGTAATAAACCAGTATCTTTTTAAGCTGTGGAATCAAACCAATTCAGACCTTACTCTGAACAAATAAGAAAAGTTCAATGAAATTTTGAAAGAAGAAATGGCTCAAAACATCATGAAAAACAGCAACATCAGAATTAAAGAAAACATGAAAGTGAACAAACATATCTGGATTCCAAAGACCTGCTCTCTCATATTCTTAATTTTGAAGGGATTGTGGACCCAAATGTACTTGGGTTCAAAGATATTATTTGATGGTGTGTTTGCAGGTACGTCTTGCAGTCAAGAAGAACTTTTGGTACTTAGATAGTGGCTATTCAAGACATATGACAGGGATAAGGATAAATTCTGACAATTATCTGAAAAGAAGGCTGGTCATGTCACTTTCGGAGGCAACAACAAAGGTAAAATCATTGGCTCAGGTAAGGTTGGTAGGAATCTCACAAATTCAATTGATGGAGTTCTTCTAGTGGAAGGGTTGGAGTATAATCTCCTGAGCATAAGTCAATTGTGTGACAAAGGTCACAAGGTAATGTTCGATTCTCAGAGCTGTAATATTTTTGAACCTGACTCTGATGTTGTTAAATTTTCTAGAAAAAGATCAAATAATGTCTACATGGTAGATCTTGATGATTCTGAGAACACAAATTTGTGTTTAACTGTAAATAAGTTAACTTGGCTTGCTTATGGCATCGTAGACTAGGACATGCTAGCTACCATATGCTTCATAAACTTGCAAAATTCAACATGGTTAAAGGTCTGCCTGATATATCTTTTAAACAAAATTTGAGGTTGTGTGAAGCATGTTCTCAAGGAAAGTAAACTAGAAAAACCTTCAAAAGTAGATTGGAAAGTCAATCTACCAAACCATTCGAGCTTATTCATATGGATTTGTTTGGTCCCACAAGAACAAACAGTCTGAATGGAAAAAGGTTTGGATATGTTTTGGTTGATGATTTTTTGAGATTTACTTGGGTTTACTTTCTTGCTCACAAAAATGATGCCTTCATTGAATTTCATGTGTTTTATAAGAAGATTTCACAAGAAGGGAAATTCAAAATTAATTCAATCATGTCAGATCATGGTGGTGAGTTTGAAAATGCTAACTTTGAGAATTTTGCAGGGAAGAAGGAGTCTTCCACAAGTTTTCGTCACCAAGAACTTCTGTACAAAATGGAGTTGCGCAGAGAAGAAACATAACTCTTGTAGAGATGGCAAGAACAATGGTAATTGATAGTGGGCTGCCAAGGAAGTTTTGGGCTGAAGCTATAAATACATTCTGTTACATAATAAACCGTGCAATGGTAAGACCTTCTTGCAAAAAGACTCCTTATGAAATCTGAAAGGTAGGAAACCATCAATTTCACATTTCAGAGTTTTTGGAACAAAATGTTTCATTCTAATAAACAACAAACATGACTTGGATAAATTTGAAGCAAAAAGTGATTTAGGAATATTTTTGGTTATTCTGATCATTCAAGATCCTATAGAATATTCAATGTAAAAGATCAAATTGTTGAGGAATACCTCATATCACATTTGATGAATCTAATGTTGATTCTTGCAGGAAAGACAAGATGGAGAATTTCTGGAAGGAGAAGGCTCTAGAGAAAAGGAAGAGGAAGGAAAAGCAACCAGAAGGGACTCATCACGGTGTTTCACATGAACCAGAAAGTGAGAATAAACATGGAAAACTGAATGAATGAAAGAATGCTCAGGGACCATCCACAGGAAAGCATAATTGGTAATCTGCTCGATCCTCCTAGGACAAGGTCCCAATTTAAATAGTTTCTGAAATTGATCAACTTGCCTTGGTGTCTCAATTGAACCTAAGAATGTAGATGATGCTCTGAAAGATACCCATTGGATTAATGCAATGCATGAGGAGTTAAATCAATTTGAGAGAAATAAAGTATGGCATTTAGTTCCAAGGCTTTATCACAAAGTGTCATTGGAACTAAATGGGTCTTTAGGAATAAAATCAGTGAAGATGGAGAAGTAATAAGAAATAAAGCTAGGCTTGTAGCAAAAGGTTACAATCAGAGTTTGGCATAGATTTTGAAGAGTCTTTTACTCCTGTAGCTAGGATTGAAGCCATCCGAATTTTGCTTGCATTTGCATGTGCTCATGGCATTAAATTAAAGAAAATGGATGTTAAAAGTGCATTTTTGAATGGTTTAATTAAGGAAGAAGTTTTTGTTGAACAACCTCCTGGTTTTGAATGCACTAACTTTCTTGACCATGTGTATAAACTTGACAAAGCTTTATATGGACTGTAGCAAGCTCACCGAGCCTGGTATGACCGGTTGAGTTCTTTTCTTACTGTAAAGGGTACTCAAGAGGTAATTGATCAAACACTTTTTACAAAAATTCAAGATAAGGATATCTTGTCAGTTCAATTTATGTGGACGACATTATCTTTGGATCAACATAGCCATCCTTATGCAAGGAATTTTCAGAATTAATGACAAATGAATTTGAAATGAGTTTAATGGGAGAGCTAAAAAAATTTCTTGGTTTGCAGGTTTCTCAATCAAGAGAGGGAATTTTCATAAATCAATCTAAATACATTCAAGAATTGCTGAAAAAATACAACATGGAGAACACAAAATCTATGGCAACTCCTATGAGCACCACTGTGAGTCTTGATGCAGATTTGAAAGGTAAACAGGTTGATTCAAAAGTATATAGAGGTATGATTGGTTCCTTACTCTACCTGACTGCATCCAGACCTGATATTCAATTCTCAGTGTGCATGTGTGAAAGATTTCAAGCTTGTCCTAAAGACTCTCATTTGAGTGTAGCAAAAAGAATTTTCAGATATCTTGCTGGAACTCAAGAATTAGGATGTGTGGTATCCTGCATTTAATGAGTTTAGTTGGTTTCTTATTCAGATGCAGACTTTACTGGTTGTAAACTAGATAGAAAGAGCACTAGTGGTTATTGCCAATTCTTGGGAGGATGTTTAGTTTCTTAGGCTTCCAAGAAACAACACTCGTTGCTCTCTCTATGCAGAAGCAGAGTATGTTTCTGCAGGGAGTTGTGGCACTCAAGTGTTGTGGATTAAACATCAACTCCAAGACTACCAAGTAGATCTTGGATGTGTCCCAATATTGTGTGATAACACAAGTGCCATTTGTCTAGCAAAGACCCCAATTCAGCATTCTATAACAAAGCATATAGAAATCAGGCATCATTTCCTAAGGGATGAAGTGAGTAGAAACTCATTTGAGTTGCATTTTGTGGAAACTTCAAACAATTGCTGACATTTTTACAAAACCCTTATGCTATGAAGGATTTTCTTGTCTAAGAAGAGAACTTGGGCTGTGCTTGTTTAATTCTTGAATGAATCTGTTGAATTCACTTTGATGTTGTGATTAAAAGTCTGTGCTGAAATCTGCTTTGTGAAATATCTCCTGAAAGAAAGATTAGATTTGGTTGAGAGTCCTTGGCTGTTGGATCAAATTACAAGCATAAGGGATGTGGGTGTTCAGTTGGTGTAGTGAAATTTTCATTGTGATTGTTATCTTGACTGCCTATGGTCGACACACTTAATAATAGTGTCGACACAATCCTTCCTTACATCAGACCTCTTGTAGCAACCGTAAATTTATGGAATATTTTTTTTTAATATTTATATTATTTAATTAGAAAGTCAAATAAAAGGAAGATGTATTAAATCAACTAGGAATCAAATAAGAGAGAATTAATAAAACCCTTAAAAGAAAAGAGTATGGGCTTTGCTATATTGACCCATTAGAATGAGTGGGCTAAAATAGAGATTTTAAGAAGGGGAATAATAGAGAAATACCCAAAATTCGTAACTAAAATATACTAAAATAGAAAAGAGATATTTATGCATTAAATAGCTAGTTTGAATTAGGATTGGATTCCTAAACCTACCCAATTCATTGGCCACGAAATTCCCTCTCTCCCAACCCAAATAGGAGATTTCTTGCTTTAAAATGGGAGAGGAAAATAGGAATTCGGATTTAATAGGAGTTAGGCTTAAACTAAAAAGGGAATAGGGAGAAGCTTAAATACATCTCTTAAACAATCACGGTCGGCCCTAACTCATGCCAAGAGGTTCCTGGACCAGGAGGAGAGGCCAAGAGGGGGAGAATTCGTGGAGAGGAAGGATCTCTCAAGTTCTTCCCTGAGTTCTTCAAGTCTTAACCCTATAAGAGAAACGATCAAAGGTAGGCATTCTCAAAAGCATAAACCATGAAACTTTTTCTGTAGGATGTCTCGTCTAACAGGAATAAAAGCCCTTTGGTTTCATAATTTTCCATCGAGCATATCTGTCGTTCTTGATTTTTCATGTTCTGCAACTGACATGACCCCGAACCCTCTTCTTAATTCTTGATCTCCTTGTATACTCAACCCCATGCCACGAGATTTTTACTGTAAGAACTGATGCATGTTAGGCATCTTTTGCCCCTAAAAGCCCTAAATTTGATTCATCCTATCTTGCAAATTTAATCGTTGATCTCAACTATGTACTATTTCATATTCATCATGAATACCTGTGTTTAAAACATGTCCAAACCCTGATTGTTTTCCAATTCCTATTTATTGTAAGCCACCCATGCATGTCTAGGTCATTTGCAACTAGTTCACAATTTTTCGTTGACTATACAATTAGTTGTGATTTTCTGAACCACCATGTGTCAAATAGGTATGTTCTGGCCCACAATCCAATGTAAAGTCCTTTCCCTGTCGGACTCGGGCACAGACCCTGTGAACGCGACAGCCTGATAGGCCGCATTCACAAGGTCTGTCGCTATAGTGACCCCTGTCACGATCTGATTGCAACAGGCCTATCGTCGCGATCTTCTGCCCGACCAGACATAGCCTATCATGACCCATACAAGCACCCATCGATCTCAGTTGACCCCGTCGCGACCCTCACCAAGGTACGTCGCGACCTTGGTTCTTTTTGCAAGAAACCCCCTACCTCAGCATGCTTGATTATCTACAGTGTTTGTACTCGTGTTTAACAGTCATACACATAGAAAATAACACCTGTTATAAATTGAACATTTATGTATGATTAAAATACATGCAGATGATCTTTTCTATCTACAATTTCATGACACTTACACACACATTGAACCATCCAATTATGGCATAAATTGGCATGAATTATTTCATAATACATCTGTAATTTATGTAATTAAATTACCCTATTTTAAATATTCTGGTCTATCGTTTCTCGCTCGATGTTTTGGCAACACCGATATCGACACTCCACTTCTAGAATTCCTATAGAACGTCGAGCACTTGTTTCTATATACACACTCTCTCTTGACTTGGACGAACTCTCTGTCGGATACTCCTTCTGCCGGACGAGTAAGTCTTTGTTCAAGGCCTCTGTATGTCTCCTCTGTCCATGGATTCCCACATGGTTGACGAGCCGTTGTACCCTAACACCTATTACACCCATTAGGGATCAATAGGTCCAAATGGCTATCATAAATTCACTCTCATCTTGAATCACGCCGGACCTCTGGACCTGTGCTTAACATGGCCAGTGGTAAGGTCATCAGTTCCGCCTGACTGCCACCACCATGTGCGCGTGTTGTGCAACGGTTACTATCGCTCGTTACTCGATGTTTCATGTGCAAGGTCCACTAACTCTCATATATACTCTACTCGCTCATCTATTCACGTTCACTCTACTATCTCATCTATTCATCTAGTGCTCTCATCTACTTCTTGGTACTCTATATTGGCCATTGATTGATTGTCTAAAGATAAACAATATAACTAATGCCTGGAAATATAAAAGGGCCTGATCTGGTCCTGGGATGTGCGCCCGAAAGTGCTAGTGCCCATGGTATTTAAATGATCATAGTGTTTGGTATTACACTCAAGTGCTATCTATCTTGGCTATCTAAATGACAATCAAAAGTGTATGTTCTCTCATTGTCCATTGACAACAAAGTGCTATGTTATACTCGTTGTGCTATGCTATACTCGTTGTGCTATCTGTACTATGGCCATCTTGATATACTTGACATTGTGCTATCTTGCTATTATTTTGCTATTCCCGACACTTGTGCTATTCTTGGTAAGTCTATATTTGCAAAGTCTTGTTATTTCGTTCACGTACTGTCCTGCTATATTTTTACTTGACACTCTCTTCCGTTCTGTCATTAGTTACTCTGCCTTTAATGCATTAATTACTTAAAGCCTGCTTGAGCCTGAGATTTAAGTCCTATTGGGCGATGTTCGCTCACCCTGCGTTATTTGTCGTTGTGTTCTCAAGTGAGACCGAGGATGAACCATACACTCAAGAGGACGGGAACAACCTGGAGTGATGTCATGAGTACCCTAGTGTCCTATTGCTATGTTTAGCGTTGTAGTAGTTAGGTTTGAAGTTTAGTCTTTTGCTTTATTCCAATGTAATCGGGCCCCTTAGATTGGCTCTGATATTAGTGGTTGTAACTAGACATTGGAAAGATATTAATGAATGAATTCGCTTTAGTATTATTCATTGTGTAATGGTTTGATGTCTAGTATTCGCGTTCCGATATTCCGCATCGGGGCGTGACACCTCTTGTCATTCTTGAAAATATATACATCCTTAATTCCTTTGATATCTATAATGATTCATCCATCAAATAAAATCCCTATTCTTAGTCTTCACATTGGTCTATCGATATATAAAATGGTGATTGAGGAAGGACAGGTTAAGCCTGTCTGGATTCCTACACTATGCGTGAGTATGTGTCTCCGCCAACAACCAAAGGCTTATGTGCATTCACTGAGGGGGGAGCTCAATATCAGTTATCCTCCATCCTTGATTCAAGATGTTTTTGGAAGGAGATAATTTCATTATGAAATACTAATTTTCTGGCATGTTTTCAGGGGGAGATAATTCCTGTTACTCATTAGTCAAAACTTCATTATCTCAAATTTCAAGATTATGGTTTAAGAGTTCTAAATTTCTGATTAACTATTTAAAATTCTTGAAAAAATCATCATGGCTAATCTAACAGTGAAGAGAAAAATTTTCTTAATGAGAAGTCATTATAAAATGAAAAACTTGAAAAACCATGAAACTTGATCTCGTGGTCAGATTTTTCAAAGCTCCTGAAGTATTTTGATCTGATAAATCATCCTGATCCACAAAATTTTGAGTGTCACTGTATCGACTTTCAAATGGCAGAACAATTTCTATGCTCTGAGAAACTACAAATCTTTGATAAAATCAGAATATCATTGTATGTCATGATGAGCTAGATATTTCTATTCAGGAATCTAAGATGATCATGATGAAGTCTGAGTAATGGGGATTCTGGTGTTTGATAGACATGTATCATCACATGAAAAGGTGAATTTAGTTCATTTCCTGAAGCAAAATGATTTCCTAAATAAGTAATCAAGGTTCTGGTGTGTACAAACATGGGTTCTTGCATGAAAACAAAGGAAAATCATATTCTTCATTTGTACTATCATTTTAAAAAAAATGAATAGAATGATTAAAAAAAACAAAAAAGGGGGTTTAATCTAGTCACATATTTTGGTATACTAGAAAATCTTCCAGTGTTATCTTAATTCATGTCATGAGTAACTGGTTAACTTTGTTGTGACTTTCTCATCTCAAATATTTTTCTCCTATCTGTTACTCTCAATCATGAGTTTTTCAGTTGTTTTCTTAATGGTTAATTCAAAATTTTAAATTTTAAACCTTAATATGGACAAAGTGAGAAAGGGTAAGATAAATGAGTAATTGTAATTAACTCTCCAGGATCTTCAAAAATTTAGTGATTCATTGTGAAATGACAACCTTTCAATTTACTCGACATCTGAACCCTCACAGTCATTCGTAGTGTTGACACTATTCATCATAGAGTCACACTATAACTTTTCTTTGTCCTAGAACATGATAACTTTCGTTGTTCCGCACGTGCACTTGACTCAGCAAAAGGGTCAATGCTTTCTCTCACGTCTCTTCGTATGTTAAATCTCCAAAAAGTTGGCTTTCAAAAAGCTATCTTCTTCCCATTAGTTTCTCAGAAAAACCCTTCTTCTCCCGAAACTGTGCCCTAGTGATTCCTCCAACCGATACTATGTTCCATCAATCATGGCTTCAAAGGCTCAACCTAGTCGTTGTGGAAAGAGGAAGCTTGCTGAAGGTTCAGATTCTAAGAGGCATTCAAAGGTACCGAAAGGGATTGTGTTTCGAGAAAGGCCTGCTGCTCCTACCTTTTCAAGTCGAAGGTTTTCTCATCCTCGAACAGCCAAAGAAAATAACTTTGCCAAAGGTAAGAAGAAGTCAGAATTTGTTGATTTGGGTAGTTCGGAGGAGGATTCTTCCAGCCAACAAAAGCCTTAGGCTCTTCGTGATGAAAGCCCTAAATACCAGAAAATGGGTAATGACTCTGATCATGATCTTGAGCAGAAGGTGATGTCAACTCCTTCATAGACATCTTCAGGATCTTCAGAAGACACAGATGATGTCAATTATGATCAACTACTAGTTGAGGAAAGTGAAGAAGCAGTATGCACAGAAAATGTTGTAGAAAGAGAGTATGCAGAAGAAGATGATGTCAGAGGCTCTGAAGAATAGTTTTCAGAACAGGAAGAAAAATAGATGAAGAAGAAATTGATTCTGATGATGAAGAAGCTATCCATACACCGTCAAAGGCAAAAAGAATGATGATTGGCAATAAACCATTTTAAATCCAAGGATTATCAACATCAATGATGAAGGTATGGCTGCATTGGTGCCAGAACTTTTGGAAATGTTGGAATTTCAGGGATGGTCTGAGTTTGTGAGTATGCATAGGTCATACTACCCTATGTTAGTGAAAGAGCTTTTCAGAAACATGACAAGTAAGAAGCAGTGTCTTGTGTCTAATGTTCGAGCGGTCCACATTGAACTCACAATTGCTAATGTGAGTCAATTGTTGAGAATACCAAATGAGGGTGTCATTCCTCAAAACATTGATGTTAATGCTCATGAAGCTTTTACAATCTTGACTGGTTTACCCCATGATGTACTAGATGTGAATCGGGCAAAGGTATCAAATCTTAATGCCAACAGATTTCCACCTGCTCATAGACTTCTACACCATTGGTGCACAACAATTTTAACTCCTCAGGTAACAGGACGTCAGAGAGTTACAAGTCTGCAGAGGAATCTCATGTTTTGCTTGATCAAGAAGGTGAAGATCAACCTAGCAGCTATCTTCTATCAATTAGTTCAGGAAGCAACAATACCAAAGTTGAGGAGAAGTTTTCCATATGCCACACATCTATCTTCCATACTTCAGTTGCTAGGAGTCTCTGTTGCTGGATCAAAGGTATAAAAACTCACCAGATTTCACATCTATGATTTGGATCATATTGTGAAATTTATGAAGCTTGACTGGGTCAACAAGAGGTTGACAATGTTGATGTAGCAAAGAATCAGAAAGAAGTTGCTAAGGAGGTTCATCAAGATCAGACATATGTTGCTCCAGAAGAGGTTTTACCAGAACAATTTATATCTTCTCCTCCATCAATTCCTGTTGTTGATAGTTTTGTTGGATCTGAAATTCCACACAATTCTTCTCCTCAAATTCCTCAATCTCATTTTGCTCCATTATGCAAAAGTTCCATCATCATCCACAGCATCAGATTCGATCCCACCAGCTCTTCTCACATTTCTAGAAAAGCAGTTTGCCTCAGTTCATAATTCTCTTGACTCTCTGAATACCAAATTGGCAGAGCAAGCTTCACAATTTGATACTCGTTTAGAATTCATTGAGAACTATCTTCAAACGAATATCAACAGCCAAGAACAAAGTTATAGATTCACAAAGGTCAAGTCCGATCAGCTTGTTCAAACAATCAGATATGTGTTTGATAAAGCTACCTTTACACAAGCCAAAATTTTGACAAGATTGAGAATATTGCTCAAGAGCTACAGCAGAATGTAGACAGTTTTAATGCTATTCTTGGTTTGGCTACTTCACTCAGGCTAATTCTTCATCGCATGAATTTCTTGAGGGTCAACAATGAGGATATTTCTAAAGATCTTCAACTGATGAGAGATGAATTCAACAAAGTTGGAGAATGCATGATATCAATGAATTTCATGACAGCAATCAGGCGACCTCTTTTGCAGTTGCCCCAACCATGCCACATGGTGTAGACAATGTGCCAGTAGTTATTGAGACTCAGATTGAAAAGTTAACAGATTTTCTCAATGTCAGATTCAATGCAGTCCAAATCTATCTTAATGAGAACTATGAAGACTTGAACTTTCGTCTTTCAAGGATTGAGGACAGACTATTTCCCAGACATCCGCCACCTCCATGATTTGCTTCTCTTTTTGATTATGTCAAAGGGGGAGAGGACTCTTGGATGTTGATCTTCATGTTGTTCATGTTGAATTTTGTTTTTGGGTTGTAAAATCTCTGCTACTTGAATATGGATTGTTTTAATGGATGCCTATATTATGTATGATTGAGTTGTACGTGAGTGCTGTGATTGCATGGTTATGATTGTCATTTAAACTTCAAAGATCAACCATCAATATGTGCCATCATAAAAAAGGGGAAGATTGTTGTGTCCATGGTTTGATGATGTCATATTAAAATATAAAATGAGAAGAAAGTTGACAAGTATCAATTATTTCGTAGGTACAACTCAACTGGATCAAAGAAGACTGAGAAACTGTCAGGCAGTGTCGACACTACTATGGACTTAGGTCGACACTAGTGAACTGGATGGCGCTGTAAGACTTCAACTGTGTCGACACTCTGCAGTGATAAGGTTGACACTAAGCAGGGGAAGAGCCTACTTCGAAGAAAGATAAAGCTAGAGTTGACACTATGTATTGAGAAGGTCGACACTTAGCATTCGATTTCATCATTCAAGTAATTGGCTTCAGCAGTGGAAGAGTGTGTGTCGACACTGGAACCTGACAGTGTCAACACTCGAATACTTGAATGTGTCCAGGATGATCAAATCATCAAAAAGGCGTGTTCCAAGGCTAACTAACTGAGATATTCTCTGTACACGTCAGCAGCTCCAGAAGGCTCCTTTTCTTGGCGGCAAAAATATCCTTCACTTTTGGGGGCGAATCTTCTGTGGGGCTACGACATGGAATCCCGCGCATTCAAGAAAAACGGGGAAAAAGGTTCCAGTTCGACATCAAAAAAGAAGTGATCACACACTACTGTGAAAAGAGAGGTGCGGAGTAGAGCAGAAAAGAAGACCTCAGATGTTTTGAAGCAGCATTTCATGCAAATTGGAAAGTGGGGTTGTGATCAGGTGAAATCAATGTGATTCAAGCAAGATCAGAAGCTTCTAGGAGTGGATGCTGATTCTCAATTACAGAGGATCGAAAGTTTCCTTTCTACCTAATTTCTGAAATCAAACGACAGCAGAATTCTGAAGAAGTTCTTCGAACAGGGAGTTGATTCTATAATCTGAGAAGAATCTTTTTGAATTTAGATCCAGATCAGCAATTTTGATGAAATCACCATGTTCTTCATCAGTTTTCGTTTTCCATTTTAGATCCTCTTTTGTTCGTCTGAATTGTCTATTGTCTGCTTCTTGGTGGAGCAGATTAAATTGATCATTCACAAGCTATGATTAGATCAATTTACGTGAAGTTGTGTATTAGCGGATCTATTAAGCTGTGTATCAGCAGGGTTCTCAAGCTGTAAGTCAGCGGTTGTGCAGAAGTTTTGAATCAGCGATTGTTTTGGATATACTATCGGGGTGTTCGATAGTGGTACCTCACTGGTTTGGTGAGGGGTGGATGTAGGTCTCCTCATGGGAGGCGAACCACCTTAAATTTTTCTACTCTCATGTGGATTGCAATTTTGTGATTTGTGCTTGTGCATCCATCCTTTAGAAATATGAAATCAGATTTCATAATTCGAAATTAAGTCTAAATTTCTGAGGATTCTCTATTCACCCCCCTGTAGATAATCCTTCTACACACACAACATATATAATGATTGTATGTGCATCGGTTTGCTATAAGTGCACAACGATTTACATGGATATCAACTCATTTGCATAACGATTTCATAAGTCATGCATGTAACGATTTCATGGAATATAACGATTTGATATTTGAACTCATTCTGAGTTCATTGAAAAGTCAAAGTCTTCACGTATATATTTCTGACAACCATGCATTTATTATAACTGAACGTATCACTGTAGTGCATGCAAACGATATCTTCTATTTCCATGCTTACACTGTAAACATCTTTTTAGAAGAACAGAATGGAACTTCCTTCTTGATATAAAATCAATCGAACATTGACTGACAACAAGAGGCAACCTAGCTGTCTATTGTTTTAGCATTTAATGCATGCATGTCTCTGACAGTGCATCTCAATACAACGTTGGACAATATGGATGATAGCGGACATCAATGAAGATCCTCTCTCTTGTTGCATGCATGGAAATCAAAAGACTGCTGAACAAGAAGCTTTACAGTGACTGCGTCTACCTGAACAAAAGCCTTAGAGACAACGTACCAACCTCCACTTTTAAATTTCAAATAGACATATATATAGAAGACTGAAGCGTAGAAGCAAAAACAACACTTAACGCCAATCTTTACAAGCTTTTCCTGCGACATCTAGTGACGCTCACTCCTTTGATTGTTTTAGCTCGATCCTCTCATCATTGTGTTAGTCTTGAGAGCTTTCTGTACACGGAGAATGTTCCTCCCTTTGAGAACTTTCCCTTAAGTCAGGCTTCATATCAAGCATGTCCCTTAAGCTTGTCTAGGGTTGTCCTCTCTTGAATTCATTCCTGTGTTTCCTTCCCTTCGTGTTGCAGGAAACCTTGTGGTTTCCAGGGTGCTGTTGCCCTTCATTTTTTAAGGACGACCGTGGGATCCAGAGTGTTGTAATTTCCTCTTCGAGTTGTGAAATAGAACCAGCTGCGGATGGGTGTGTAGTGTCCATGAGGGGGACGGGGTTTGGTTGAATGCAAATTCATATCATTTCCCTCCTATTTTGATGATGACAAGAAGTGTTCTTAAAGCAATTTAATTGAAACATGTCAAAAACATCATACCTGAAATTCATGTTCAAAAAGTATTTTTCAAACCACATTTATCATTTATGGTCATGACAAATCATTTAACTAATGATATATGTGTTCATTTTTCAGGTACAAACATTTTTATGCAAAAGATGATCGACACACCCATCAATGGTGTCGACACATCAACACATATTCAAAGGCAAAATGTGTAAAAATGTTGAGACTGTGTCGACATGTCAAGAGTGTGTCGACACGAGTGGCAGTTTTTCAGAAATCAAGCCTACCCAGGTCGACACACTCTCAGAGCAGGTCGACACTAGATCCCGTTTCCAGAACAGCCAGTTTGAAGAATTGGGTCAGCAGGTCGACACACTCTCAGAGCAGGTCGACACTAGACCCAGTTCCCAGAACAGCCAGTTTGCAGATTTGGGACAGCAGGTCGACACACTCTCAGAGCAGGTCGACACGGGACCCTCTTCCCAGAACAGCCTTCTACATATTCTGGACAGTGTGTCGACACTACCACCAGGGCAGGTCGACACACTACGGAAACTTTTCATCCTAAAAGTTGATGGCTGCCACGTGTCCCTAGGGCGATCAGAATCTTCCTAGGAAAGCGTGCCCTTGTACCCCAAAAGGGTATCTTTGGAATCCTAAGGATATAAAGTGTCTTTTCGGCCAGCCTTCACAAGTGAGAGGACCCAACTCTCTCAGAGCCTCCAAGAAGCTCCTGGCGGCCAAGAAGAGCTCGTGTCTCCTTCCCCTGCTCTCCAAGTGCTTCCAGAAGACCAATTCCCACCAATTCAAGGTGTGGGAATTGGAATTTGATTCCTGAAGACTTCTCTGAAGCATTCCAAGGAGGCAGATCCTGTAGAAGACTTCTTGGGTGAAGAATTCGAGGAAGATCCAACTTCTCAGATTGCAGAGCATCGACTTGGACTTCAAGCTTCACAAGTTCCTTCCCAATTCAAGCTTCTACAAGGGAGTACACTGAAGAACGAAGCATCTCAATTCAATTTACCTTTTCTTCTGTTCTTCTGAGATATCTTTTGAGATTATGCAAGTGCTTCTGCATAACTCTCTTTAGAGTTCTCAAACTTCGACTAGATCTGTTGCTAGAGGATCTTAGTCTTAAGTTGGTGTCTAGCAGTTTCAGTGTGAGCATTGTGCTCAGGGTGTTGTGAGCCGTCGAGCTCAGTTTGAGTTGTAAGCTCAGGGTTGGTTTGAGCAGTCTTGCTCTGTGTTTCTAGAGTAGTCTTGCTCTAGAGGTTGTGTTTGTATGCTCTGAAGTGTTGGAGTTGTTAGGCTCCTTTGGGTGTGTAGCCCAGTTGTGTTAGTGAAGCCTCACGGGTTGTGAGGGGTGGATGTAGGAATCACTTGGGTGATTTCCGAACCACCTAAAAATCCTTGTGCATTTGTCTTCTGTGGTTTGATTGATTCATCCGCTAGATGCTTGCATAGGATCCGTTTTTAATTCACTTAATCAACTTGCTTCACATCTAAGTTTTTCAACTCACTCAAATCTAATCAGATCTGTAGTTTTTCACTGATAACATTGCCTCTGATTCTAAATAGTTTTCAAATTGCTTAAGCTTCCGCAAAAGTGGCTAAGATCTATATCCCCCCCCCTTCTAGATCTTTTCCACACATTCATTTCGATCCTTCAATTGGTATCAGAGCGGGTTTACATCGATCTGATTTGAACTGAGCAGTTTTTGTTTCTGAGTATTGAGTGTTTGATTGTTTGCTTGTTTGTTTGCTTGGTTGTTTAACTCTTTCTCTGTGCATTTACTTAAGTGTCATGGACTCAAAGGGTTTCATAGCTGAGGGCCATTCCATAAATAGGCCACCATTCTTTAATGGTTTGGACTATTCTTATTGGAAAAACAGAATGCAAGTATTTCTGAGGGCCCAGAACTATGAGATCTGGAAAGTAGTTGAGGTGGGTCCCTATGAGAACCAGGGAGAAGAAGATACCTGGACAAGGGAACAGATAAGGAAAGCTACACTGAATTATAGTGCCATGAACATGATTCAGTGTGCTGTCCATCCCAAGGAGTATTCGAGAATCTCTATGTGCAAATCTGCCAAAGAGATGTGGATAAACTCGAATTACTCTATGAGGGAACATCTCAGGTCAAGGAGACCAGGCAAATATTTTAGTTTCAGAATATGAACTTTTCATGATGAAATCTAATGAATCTATTTCTGAAATGTTTGCCAGATTCATGGTGATAGTCAATGGACTCAAGGCTTTGGGTAAGGAGTATACTGATGCAGACTTGGTAAGAAAAATTTTGCGTTCACTTTCTTCAGTTTGGCATACCAAGGCCACTGTTATTGAAGATTCAAAAGATTTGTCCAAAATTTCTTTGGATGAATTGATTGGATCTTTAATGACATATGAAATAAACTTAAAAAGAAATGAAGAACACATCATTAAGACCAAGCCTATGGCACTCAAAGCCTCTTCAAGCAACAAAGATAAAAATCAGGATAAAACAAGTTCTGAAGAATCTGAGTCGAATGAGGATGAGATTGCCCTCATGACCAGACAATTCAGGAATTTTTGAAATATAGGAAAGGGAAAATGACTGGGAAAAAGAAATTTCCCTCAGGTAAGAAGAATATTTCCTCTTCCAATTTCAATAAGAATCATAAACCTGATGAGAATGTTATCTGTTACAGGTGCAACAAGCCAGGACACATGAAGGGAGAGTGTCCTGAGAACAAAAAGGAAAAGCACAAGAGATTCCAGAAATATAAGAAGCCAAAGGCCATGGTAGCCACTTGGTCTGATGAAGACACAAGTGAGGAAGAAGAAGAGAAGAAGTCCTCAAGCTCAGAGAGTGAGGAAGTTTGCTTCATGGCCAACAGCACAGATGGAAAGGTAAATACTTCCTTTGAAGATTATAGTGTTGAAGATTGGCAGGATGTGTATGCAGAATTAGTTGAAAGATATTCTGAAATGAGAAAAGAAAATAAACACATCAAAAAGAAAATTGAAAATCTCTACCATAATCAATCTTCAAACAATAGAATCTGTGAACTGGAATCTGAAGTAACAGACTTGCTTGAAGAAAAAGAGAATCTCCTAAACCTAATTGATGAACTGAAACTTGCCTCTCAAAAGGCCTCCCAAGAATTCAGAAACTTAAATGAAAAGCTGGAAATGAAAAACAAGAAAAACAACAGAAATTGAAGAAATTGAAGTTCTTAAAAACCAGCTAAAGGAAAGGGAGGAGGTTATCCAAACCTTCACAAAAGGCCAAGATAACCTAGAGGCATTGCTAGGATCCAACATGACAACCACATCTCATGGATTAGGATTCAACAAGAAAAACCCCAAAAAGACAAATCTGGTGAGAAAAAGGGAAAAGCACCACTAATTAATTTTGTCAAGGGTCCTAATCTGGAAAACACTGAAATTCAACAAACAGCAAACAAAACCCCAAACAAAACTCAAAACAAATCAAAAACCAAAAACAAAAGAAGACTATCAGGTCGACACAGTCCCCTGACAGGTCACCGTCCACAAGAAGGAGACTTCTGTGGCTGTTGTGTCGACACCAGTACAGGACGACCTGCTCAACACAAAACCAAAAATTCAAATAAAAATCTGAAAAATAAGAAAAAGGGAAAAGAAATAATCCATGAAAAACCTTGGACCTCCAAGACAACACTTCAAGAAGATTGGATTAATCCTTGGAACCAATGGTATGAAAATCCCTGTTGGTATTATCCTCAATACTCTTATCCAATTTCTGGATGTACCAACACAATCCATGGATTCCACCTCCTCCTCTGAACTCAATTTTCAAGTGAAAACTCTCTCCTCCAACCAAAACAAAGATCTTGGTGCTTTCATTCCTAAAAGAAAGAACAAACAGAAAAAGGCTGAAAACACCAAAGTAACAAAACAAAAATCTAAAACAAATCAAATTTGGGTGAGAAAGGATTTGATATCTGTGCTAAATCATACTGATGGTCCCAACTCTGTTTGGGTACCAAAATCTTCTCTCCATTGATCTTTGTGCAGGAAGGTCGTGCACCCAACACCAATGTTGGTTTCTTGATAGTGGGTGTTCACGACACATGACTGGAGATAGAGCCAAATTTTCCTGTCTAATTGAAAAGGAGGGAGGGTCAGTCACCTTTGGAGGTAAAAATAAAGGAAAGATCATTGGATCTGGTAAGGTTGGTCAAACTTCTTCAAACTCAGTAGATAATGTTTTGTTAGTTGATGGACTTGATTATAACTTGCTCAGTATTAGCCAACTATGTGACAAAGGTCACAAAGTTGTGTTTGAATCTGATTTTTGCAAAATAATTGATTCATCAACTGACAAAATCAAATTCTGTGGAAAAAGAGAAAACAATGTCTACATGATCAACCTTAATAAAAACTTTTCTGAAAATCTTTGTTTTGTTGCAAATAAAGATGAAATTGCATGGACTTGGCACAAAAGACTTGGCCATGCAAGTTTCAGAACTTTGAATAAGTTGTTAAGATTGAATCTGGTTAAAGGTCTTCCTGAATCTTTTTCTAGTGTTGAAGGTCAAATTTGTGGGATCTGTGCTAAAGGAAAACAAACTAGGAAATCCTTTAAAGCCTTCAATGAAGTACTCACATCTAAGCCACTAGAACTTCTTCACATGGACCTCTTTGGGCCAACAAGAGTTCTAAGCCTAAGTGGCAAGAGATATGGGTTTGTAATCATTGATGACTTTACTAGATTTACCTGGGTTATTTTTCTATCCCACAAAAGTGATGCATGCCTTGAATTCAGGAATTTCTGTACCACTATCTTAACAACTTATCCATTTAAAATTAAAAACATTTTAACTGATCATGGGGGTGAATTTGATAACACATCCTTTTCTGATCTATGTGCTGAATTGCAAATATTTCACAAGTTTTCTTCACCTAGAACTCCAGAACAAAATGGAGTTGTGGAAAGAAAGAATAGAACTCTTGTGGAAATGGCTAGATCCATGCTCTTAGGGAGTAATCTGCCCAAATCCTTCTGGGCTGAAGCTGTTAACACAGCCAATCACATCCTAAACAGAGCCTTGGTCAGACCAAAGATCAGAAAACCCCCTATGAATTGTTGAAAAAAAAAAGCCAACTGTTGCTTACTTCAAAACTTTTGGGTGCAAGTGTTTTGTACACAATAACAACAAAGAAAACCTTGACAAGTTTGATGCTAAGAGTCAGGAAGCTATCTTCCTTGGCTATTCAGAAGTGTCAAGGGCTTTCAAAGTGTACATATTGAAAACCAAAACTGTTGAAGAATCACCACATGTTATTTTTGATGAAAATTCCTTTTCCACTAATGATTCTAAATCTTGCAGGGAAAAACAGACAATGAAGAGGATGACCTCATTGTGGATTCTTCACCAACCGTTGAGGAGATTAACAACATTGAAGAGAACCTGAACAACAACTCACCATCTTCAAGTGGTTCAGGTAATATTGCTCCAGAAGAGGGCACTTCTCAACAGGTAATTTCTGAACCTCGTTTTCTAAGAGATCACCCATTAGACAGTGTAGTTGGCAACTTAAATGATAGAGTTAGGACCAGATCATCCTTCTTGCAAAACATTGAAGAAGACTCACTAGCTCTAATTTCCCAAATTGAACCCAAGTCAATTGATGAAGCCTTATCCAGTTCTGATTGGATTAATGCTATGCATGATGAACTTCATCAATTTGAAAGAAATCAAGTGTGGGAATTAGTGCCTAGACCTAGTGACCAAACTGTGATTGGCACTAGATGGGTTTTCAGAAATAAATTGAATGAAGCTGGTCAAGTAATAAGAAACAAAGCTAGGCTAGTTGCAAAGGGGTATAACCAAGAATTTGGAATTGACTTTGAAGAATCTTATGCCCCTGTAGCTAGACTAGAAGCTGTGAGAATTTTCCTTGCTTTTGCATCCTCCATGAAATTCAAAGTCTTTCAAATGGATGTCAAAAGTGCATTTCTAAATGGATATATAAAGGAAAATGTTTTTGTTGAACAACCTCCTGGATTTGAAAATGAAAAATATCCTAACCATGTTTTCAAGCTTAATAAGGCACTCTATGGTCTTAAACAAGCTCCAAGAGCTTGGTATGATCGTTTGAGTTCCTTTTTACTTGAGAAAGGATATTCCAGAGGTAATGTTGATCAAACATTGTTCACAAAAATAGTAAAAAATCAAATAATTGTTGTCCAAATTTATGTTGATGACATAATATTTGGATCAACTAATAAAGGCCTTTGCACTGAATTTTCAAATCAAATGAAGAATGAATTTGAAATGAGCTTAATGGGAGATTTAACATTCTTTTTGGGATTGCAGGTGAACCAAACAACTGAAGGAATCTTCATTAGTCAAACCAAATATGTCAAGGAGCTACTGAAAAGGTTTGACTTTCAGAACCTTAACACTCAAGCACACCCATTGCAATAAATGCTAAGCTAGAAGACCCATCTGGTAAGTCAGTTGATCCAAACCTACAGAGGTATGATTGGCTCTCTGCTCTACCTTACTACTACTGACTAGACCTGATATTCAGTTTGTGTGTGCTTATGTGCTAGATTCCAATCTAATCCTAAAGAAAGTCATATGCTTGCTGTGAAAAGAATTTTTAAATATCTTGTTGGAACATGTGACTTAGGAATTTGGTATCCTGCTGGTTGCAAGTTAGAATTGTTTGCCTATTGTGATGCTGATTATGCTGGGTGTAAGTTAGATAGAAAAAGCACAAGTGGCTTGTGTGTATTTCTAGGTGGGTGCCTTATTTCTTGGGCTTCTAAGAAGCAACATTCAGTTGCTCTGTCAACAGCAGAGGCTGAGTATGTTGCTGCAGGTAGATGTGGAACTCAGATTCTCTGGGTGAAACATCAACTTCTTGATTACAACCAAGATTTAGGGTGTGTACCCATCCTATGTGATAACACTAGTGCCATAAATTTGTCTAAAAACCCCATTCAGCACTCCAGAACAAAACACATTGAAATTAGGCATCATTTCTTGAGAGATGAGGTTGCAAAGAAATCTTTTGAACTCCATTTTATTGAAACTGAAAAACAAATTGCAGACATATTCACTAAACCCCTTCCTGAAAACAGATTTTCATCATTAAGGAGAGAACTTGGTCTTTGTAAATGTCCACCTTCTTGATCTCTCTTAAGGTTTGGGTTGAGTGCTATGCATTGTCTAAGGGGGAGTTCTTTGCATTTCATAACTCCTTGCTTCCTCAAGCTACATTGTTCATATCTCTCTCACTTTCAATTCCATTTCCCTTTTACAATAAATTCTCCACTTCTGATTGTGTTGAAACTTCTTGGTATATCAAATAGTGACTTGGAGAAGGACAAGTTATGCTTGTCTGGACACTTTCACTATGCGTGAGAACATATCTCCGCCAAGTACTAAGAAGTTAATATGCAATAGTTGAGGGGGAGCTTTTATTGTTCAAAGAGAATTTCTTTTCTGATTTCAAAACTTGCACAGTTTTCACTTCCATTTCCTTTTGGCAATGAATTCTTCAACTCTTATTGTATTGAAATCTCTTGGTATATCAAATGGTGACTTGGAGAAGGACAGGTTATGCTTGTCTGGACACTTTCACTATGCGTGAGAGCTTATCTCCGCCAAGTACCAAGAAATGAATATGCAATTGGTGAGGAGAAGTTCTTGTTGTCCAAGAAGAAAATCTCTTTCTGATTTCAAAAATGCATATCTTTATTTTGATGAAAAATGGTTGAAATCATCATCTCAGGGGGAGCTAGAAAATTCACAAGTCATCTTTTTGCAAATTTCAAAACCCTTCTTGCATTTCATCAATTCCTTGCATGATGTCCTCATTCTAAAGTCTAGAGTCACAAAATGAACCTTGAGTGATATATATTTTTTTTAATCAACTTACAACTATGTCTCTCAATCCACAGAAATTCAGATCTCTTCCTAAACTAAATGACAATTTGTGCCTTGAACTTAAAACATTTCCTTGTTTGCAACTGATGACTGGATGTATTTGAATTCTATCTCACAAACTCTCCAAAATCTTGTAAAATCCAACAGAGCAATGGCATCTGTGCTGAGAAACTGCACACCTTCACAATGAATGAAGTGCTATGTATGTCATGAGGCATTATTGCTAACTCTGTTCAAAGGGGATCCAAATTGAAAATAACTTCAAATTTAAGCAATTATGTGCTATGCTTTTTGATGATGACTGAGTAACTGGAAATATTGGCGTCTACAAAACGTATATTTTCATGTCAAAAGGTCATCATTTACCCCTTTGAGACTTGACAATGATTAAATCTTAAGTATCCAGGGACTATGGTGTGTAAAAAGCACTAGTACTTGAGTGAAAGAGATTTATATCATTTGATAGTTTGTTAAAAGAACAAAAATATGAAAATTATTGGAGATTTGTTTAGAAAGAATCATCTTCCTCCTTCATCAAGTTGTTCTTTAAGTTTGTGTTTTACTTTCAACACAACTGTATTTAGTCTAGATGACATCTTTAATTCTTGAAAATTGAGAAACATGGTAGTTTTTGGTTGATTGTTAGATACATTATATCCCTCAATTTATCATTTTGTTGATTCAAGTCTTGGAATGCTAATATCCTGTTGGAAATTGTTTGAAACACTTGAACTGTGATGATTTTTGCAAAATATAACAAATGAATTTTTAGCCTCTTAAAAATCCTTGAAATGATAATTCCTCTCATTATTTATCATTATAAAGATGTCCCCAAATTTTCTCAAAAATTTCCTCTCAAAATTCAAATTTCATCAAGGCTGTGTCGACACACATCTCTCCCGTGTCGACACACAACCAGTCAGGTCGACACACCCCTCCTCATGTGTCGACACTGCCTTCTTGCCAGACCCTTTTCAAACCTTTCGGGTTCACCTTAAACCCTTGTTGTTCCTGCGGGGCAGTGTACCACTGCATCTCTTTTTGGGCGTCAGGTCGACCCGACGGCCTCATTTCCACTCCTTTCCGGCAAGAATTCTCTCAAATTTCTCTCTAGCTCTCATCCTCCTTCCATCATCTCTCCATTCTTCCATTTCCTCTCCTAATTCCACTCCTCTTGCACCATGGTCCGCAAGTTGGGTCCCCGCCGTGGCGCAAGATCAGCGGCCTCTTCAAGGCCAGTTCCGGCACAGGTTCCAGTTGAACAGATGGAAAGAAGAACAAAGAGGAGAAATGATCCTGCCTCTTCTTCTGCACCTCTGAGGGCTTCCAAGCGTGGCAGGACCTCCACTTCAGGCAGAGGTGGTAATGTTTCAAAACCCTAGACCAGAGATTTCGGGCGATTCCTCTGACCATCCTGAGGAATCATCTTCCTCTTCTTCTTCTGAGTCTCAAGAGGATATTCCCTCAGAATCCGTAAGTGCAGCCAAGTTGATTTTGAAGCCAAGAATACTAGACCTTTCAGACATCCAACTAGCAGACTCCTTCCTGAAATTCAAACCTACTTTCCTTTCAATCTTGGATACCCTTTATTTCTGAATTTCAAGTCTGCTATCCAAGACTAGTTAGAGAGTTCTACAAGAACCTCACTTGCACAGACGAAGGGTATGAATCCAAAGTCAAGGGAATAGCCATAGACATGCCAACTGCAGTAGCTGCCTCCATTTTCAAAGTACCAGATGAAGGGGCAGACTACCATGAGTTTGAATTTGATTTACATGAAGCCTACTCCATCTTGACAGGCCTTCCTGCAGATGAATCAGATCCAAACAGACCTATGTAACCAGGTTCAATGCAAATACCTTTCCACCTGTGTTAAGGGTCATCCACCACATTTTGACCACCATAATTACCCTCAAGGTGGTGGGAGGGATAGGTTGACAGACATTCAGAGGTTCATCCTCTATTGCATGGTGAAAGACATCAAGATCAACCTCCATGTGATTCTCTATCAAATCATAGCTGAAACAACAAGGACAGACCTAAAGAGATCACTTCCTTATGGAGCACATCTGACCTCAGTGTTCAAGCACTTTGGTGTGCCATTGGAAAATGAAAAATCCCAATCCATTCCCAAGTCAAACATCTACACTTTTAAGAATATCCAGAAGTTTATGGGATTTAGATTGGAGGAAATCAGATTAGAAGAGGACCAATTGTGGTTGAGGCCCCTCAAGCTCAGGAGGACCAGCCTCAGGTTCAAGGGGATCAGCCCCAAGCACAAGAGGACCAGCCTCCAGCTCAAGGAGACCAAAATCAGGAGGATCAGCCTCCACCTCATGAGGGCCAGCCTCAAGTTCAAGAGGAACAAGTTCACTTGCCAGAGGATCAGCCTCTAATGGATGAGGACCAGCCTCATATCCCTCCTGAAGGTGGCATTCAGCTTGAAACCCCTATTCCACCTCAGGATGATCCTTCCTCTTCCTTGCCACATATTTTTGAACCTCCACATTTCCCCTCTACATTCCAATCTTCCACTTCTTCTGGTGGGTCCTCAATTCCACCAGAATTGTTCTCTTTCCTCAATGCCAATTTGATACATTGAACTCCACCATTCAAACAATGTCAGACCAATTTGAATTGAGAGTTCAAAGACTAGAGAACACAGTGTCAGCAAAATTTATTGAGCAGAAGGCAGCTTCAGATTATGCAGCTCAGAGATTTAACAGACTTATAGGCACTCTGGGAGATTCCTATATTGAGCTCAAAGAGCATCAAGACAAGTTGGAGAAAGTTCTTCAGGGAATTTTGGCAAATTCCCAAGCAGATGTCTTCAACACCAAGCAAACATTGCATGAGATTTCCAGCACCAGATTGTCATTTGCTCATTTTGTGGATGATTTAGAAAGTATGAGGAACTTCAATGAGCACATTGACAGGCAGATTACAGATTTGACCAAGGAGTTCAGATAATGCAGAGACCTGGTTGGTCAGCTGGCTCATCATCTTCCTCACAACACAGTGCGCTGATCTACCGAATGTACATTTATTTGATAATGGCAAAGGGGAGAAGAATGAATGACTTGAATGTCATATTTTGATGTAATGATTTTTGAATGAAAGAAATGGTTGTTTTTGGCTTCAATGCAAAGTATTGTGATTCTGAATGCAAATCAATTGTCTTTGTGTTTGAATACTTGTCCAATTGTTTGACTTGTGTGCACAAATTTCTAATTTCAAGTAACACTGTATCTCACAAACACATCATCAATTGTTACTGAACAACATCAAAAGGTCCTTGACAAGTATGAACAAAAAGGAAAAACAAAATTTAAACAATAAAATTGCTTAAAATCACACTTCATCAAAACCACATTGAAATATGGATTTAATGTTGCCATCATCAAAAAGGGGAGATTGTTGGGTTGAATGCAAATTCATATCATTTCCCTCCTATTTTGATGATGACAAGAAGTGTTCTTAAAGCAATTTAATTGAAACATGTCAAAAACATCATACCTGAAATTCATGTTCAAAAAGTATTTTTCAAACCACATTTATCATTTATGGTCATGACAAATCATTTAACTAATGATATATGTGTTCATTTTTCAGGTACAAACTTTTTATGCAAAAGATGAGTCGACACACCCATCAATGGTGTCGACACATCAACACATATTCAAAGGCAAATGTGTAAAAATGTTGAGACTGTGTCGACACATGTCAAGAGTGTGTCGACACGAGTGGCAGTTTTTCAGAAATCAAGCCTACCCAGGTCGACACACTCTCAGAGCAGGTCGACACTAGATCCCGTTTCCAGAACAGCCAGTTTGAAGAATTGGGTCAGCAGGTCGACACACTCTCAGAGCAGGTCGACACTAGACCCAGTTCCCAGAACAGCAGTTTGCAGATTTGGGACAGCAGGTCGACACACTCTCAGAGCAGGTCGACACGGGACCCTCTTCCCAGAACAGCCTTCTACATATTCTGGACAGTGTGTCGACACTACCACCAGGGCAGGTCGACACACTACGGAAACTTTTCATCCTAAAAGTTGATGGCTGCCACGTGTCCCTCTAGGGCGATCAGAATCTTCCTAGGAAAGCGTGCCCTTGTACCCCAAAGGGGTATCTTTGGAATCCTAAGGATATAAAGTGTCTTTTCGGCCAGCCTTCACAAGTGAGAAGGACCCAACTCTCTCAGAGCCTCCAAGAAGCTCCTGGCGGCCAAGAAGAGCTCGTGTCTCCTTCCCCTGCTCTCCAAGTGCTTCCAGAAGACCAATTCCCACCAATTCAAGGTGTGGGAATTGGAATTTGATTCCTGAAGACTTCTCTGAAGCATTCCAAGGAGGCAGATCCTGTAGAAGACTTCTTGGGTGAAGAATTCGAGGAAGATCCAACTTCTCAGATTGCAGAGCATCGACTTGGACTTCAAGCTTCACAAGTTCCTTCCCAATTCAAGCTTCTACAAGGGAGTACACTGAAGAACGAAGCATCTCAATTCAATTTACCTTTTCTTCTGTTCTTCTGAGATATCTTTTGAGATTATGCAAGTGCTTCTGCATAACTCTCTTTTAGTTCTCAAACTTCGACTAGATCTGTTGCTAGAGGATCTTAGTCTTAAGTTGGTGTCTAGCAGTTTCAGTGTGAGCATTGTGCTCAGGGTGTTGTGAGCCGTCGAGCTCAGTTTGAGTTGTAAGCTCAGGGTTGGTTTGAGCAGTCTTGCTCTGTGTTTCTAGAGTAGTCTTGCTCTAGAGGTTGTGTGAGTTGTATGCTCTGAAGTGTTGGAGTTGTTAGGCTCCTTTGGGTGTAGCCCAGTTGTGTTAGTGAAGCCTCACGGGTTGTGAGGGGTGGATGTAGGAATCACTTGGGTGATTTCCGAACCACCTAAAAATCCTTGTGCATTTGTCTTCTGTGGTTTGATTGATTCATCCGCTAGATGCTTGCATAGGATCGTTTTTAATTCACTTAATCAACTTGCTTCACATCTAAGTTTTTCAACTCACTCAAATCTAATCAGATCTGTAGTTTTTCACTGATAACATTGCCTCTGATTCTAATAGTTTTCAAATTGCTTAAGCTTCCGCAAAAGTGGCTAAGATCTATTCATCCCCCCCCTTCTAGATCTTTTCCACACATTCATTCGATCCTTCAACGTCCTTGGGTAGTGAAATCCTGAGTTTGCTCAGGACTGGACATAGGATCCTAAGGAGAGGGACCGACTTGGATAATCCTGTGTAAGTGCAATCCTTTGTGTGTTGCTGTTCACCATTACTAACCTAATATCTATCGAAGTGTGGTGTTGTGTGGCTGTTTTGTGAACAGATTTTTAGGTTTCTCATATATTTTAAGACTCCCATTCACACCCCCCTCTGGCTTGCTCGCTGGGCAACAATATATAGATTAGCACCATGTTTTAGTTTCTATTATTTTTTAGTTGTAGGTGCTCACGTCCTAGCTCCTCGTGTGTTTACTAGTGTTGCTTTTTTTTGGGAGTTCTCCTATTACCAATGACTTGCGAGGCTCACAACTCCACTACATCTCCTTCTCAGTGAAGGAGAGCAAGAACGTTCTCGCCCCGTATGTAGTTCTAAAACTACACTGTATAGGCGGTCCTTGAGCATATGATCGTGCAGACCATCGAATACTATTGTGGAGGCCATTGTGGGCCGCATGACTTGTGTAGCAGGGTTTTGTAGGTTGTGAGTTTTTGTGTGGGCCTCGGTTCGGGCCCAAAGCACTCACTAGTTCACTATTTGTGAACACGACATTGAGGAGCGTCGCATTCTTAACGCGACAGCCCTGGGTGTTGCATTCATGAAACCAATGTTTGGGTCGACGTCTGCATGCATGCCACGTGTCGCGCGCAGGGCAGTGCTTGCTGACGTCAAGAGTTGGAAGGCGACAACCACAACCGTCGTGTTCAGGTCACGAAAGTGTGCTACGTCACGTTCCAACCGAACTGTGTTTTAAGCAGGTTCTAGCCGAACAGAGCTTCAGCAAGCTCTGCTCGGCTAGGGAAGGGGTTTTCATTATGCTGATGGGCGATCTGACGTTTTGGTGGTGTTTTGGGAGTGTTCGCGCCGCGAGGACGCTACGTGGAGTGGGTGAAACGCTGTGTGAATCTTGTACTTCACACTCTACGTGGAGGAAGGGAGATTCCGCCTATTTTGTCACATGGATCATGTGTGTGTTGTGTTCAATGCATTATCGACTTTACAAACCATAGATACCATACTACGATGCACATTAAAGCATGAAAAATGGATGAAAACACTGGATTGTAGGGTTTAAACGGGAGATCTGGTGAGGGGTCCCCGGATTAGGTTTTTTCCTGTGAAGGTGACAAACCCTCCCATCGTGACCAGGTCGCGACAGGTCGACCCGTCACATTCAGCTTATGAATACGACATATCGGGGTGTCGCGTTCAGGTGGCAACATGGAACCATGTCGCGTTCATAGACGAGGGTTTGTTTGTGTATGCATACGAGTAGGATTATCCAATTATCGTGAACTATGTTACTTGGCGAGGGTAAGCGGTGCATGGGCACCTGTAGAGCTCGGGGAGTGTGTTGGGTCTACGGTTTGTGTGGTGTTCATGCAGTTGATGTAGGGTTCATGTTCACGTGGTTTGAGTGTGAGTGGCGAGTAGTAGTACGACGCCTACTGTGGATACCTCTTCAGTTGGGACCTTCAAGTTTTGTGTGAGCCAGGCACGTGTGTGTGTACGAGGCTTGTCCCGGTATAAGTACCGACGAGGTCTTGTCGTCTTCTTGGACACCCTCACTCTTGTGTAGAGTTGTACGTCAGGATGAGGGAAAGACGGCAGTGGGATAGCGACTTGTCAGAGTTTGTGTTTGGTCACTTGTAGCATGCTCGTGGTTAGGGGTTACAGACACCAGTAGACATACTGGCCCCAGCTAGTCCTGTTTTCCAGTGCCTCACGTTAGGGAACTCGGGCCAGAATCCCTAAAGATGCATTGACATGATCATTAGTTCATTATTGCCCATTACATTGAAATCATGTTGGCCATAATGAATGAATGGCAGTGTGGTCTGCAGGAGTGGTGTTGGTTGGTCTCCACAGTTTCTTGGCTTGTGTTTGGTGAAGCGGCAGCTCGACCTTACGTCTGTGGCTGCGAGACTGAGAGGTAGTCCTATGTGGTTTGTCCGGTTAGTTGCTGGTCTTGCGATCCAGTTTACATGGCCTGAGTGTGGCGTTTTCCTACATTAGCACATACACCTGGGTGTGCTTAACTGTTTATTTAATATTGTTGTTTTCTATTAAGCGGCAAGCGGTAAGTGATATTTATAGCTTTATATCCTATTAGCTAGTTCTATAAATTGTTAGCGTAGCCTCTGGCTTGACTACTTTTGTTGGTTTGTTCGGTTTCTAAGGGAGTTTCTCGACTGAGCCTGTGACTCATGAGGCTCACCTCTACCCCTTTCAGGTGAGGGAGAGTAGGAGACTTCGCACCCGTCGTCTAGTTCTGAGATGCACCGTAGCGGAGCAGAGTCTGCACCTCCAGTAGTGTAATTTTCTTTCTTTGTACACCTCGGGGTATGCCCCAGATTGCTGTTGTAGTTGTGTCCATTTTAGTTGAGAAATGGCTATGTAAATTCCTTGTAATATTTGTGAGATGGAAATCTTATAATAATTTTCAGCAGTTTGCTATATTCTACGGACTTGTGTGAATAATATCCGTTGCGAGCTACGGCTCATTCGTGGAAGGCGGAGTCGGATCAGGCATGTTATTAGGTTAACGGGTCTGGACGACGAGGGGCCGCTACAGTTGGTATCAGAGCAAGGTCCGTGTGGACATAAATAAATCAAAAATTTGCATTGCCTATTCTCTACTTTAGCCCACTACTGGTAGTTGACATAGTTTTTGTATTAAAAATTGTATGTGTGTGGTTGGAATATTGTCTGTGCAGGATCAGAAATGGTAGATAGAAGGGATGGGGAGGAAGTGGAGATGAGTCAGGAGAGGATGCTACGCAGCGAATGATAGAAAGGATATGGGAACTCTTATAGATATTTGGATGAGGTTGGATCAGCAGGCACCGGTACAGCCAGCATTGCAGGACCATCAGTTGTAGAGGTGGTAGTGTCAGTAGCACCGATTCCACCACCAGGAATTGGGGCACCACCTTCTGTACACACCCCCAGCAGCACCGCACAGTTAGTTAGTGCAGATGAGCCTACGACACTTGTGGAGAGGTTTTTGAGGTTGCACACCCTACATTTTTAGAAGGCCCTAACCCCGACACAGCGGAGCACTAGGTGCATGAGATAGAGAGGGTATTCGTGACAATGAGATGTTCGCAGACAGATAGGGTGATTCTTGCCACCTATCAGTTGCGAGGTTTTGCACATGAATGGTGGAGATGGAAGATGCAGACGGTGTTTGCAGGAAGACCAGAGGATAGTATCACTTGGCATGAGTTTTTGACGGTCTTCAATGATACTTTCTTTCCGGTATAGATACAGCAGGCGAAGAGAGAACAATTCTAGACTTTACAACAGGGAATTTGTCGGTATTAGAATATCAAATGAGATTTATGGCTCTAAGCAGATACGCTCCATATGTGATGACTAATAATACTATGATGGTGGAGTACTTCATTGGAGGCTTACGAGCCTAGTTGCATGATACAGTGATTCCCCTTATGTGCAGAATGGTGGAGGAGGCAGCACATAGAGCAGCAATATTAGAAAGGAGTGTTCGGGACAGACAGGGACAGTCAGAGATAGGTGGATCAGGTAGTTTCCGGCTTCCCCAGTAGTCTACTGGCATCAGCAAGGGTAAGGCACCCTCAGAGCTTCATCATCGTCTGGATTTGCAAAGTGGGGCAAACAAATAAAGAAGTTCTTCCAAGGAGGAAGTCGAGGTGGAGGCAGACAGCAGGGCTTATAGTAGGGTGGTTTCCAGCAGGGTCGTGGTTATAGACCACCAGATCAAGAAGAGTCACAGAAGAGTACAACAGGGTAGCCCGCAGCTTTTCCAGGTTTTAGGTGTTACACCTGTGGTCAGCCAAGGCACTTAGCCAGAAATTGTCCGCATTCCCGGGGTTATGGTTTCGAGAGAGGGACTCAGCAGCAGCAACAACAACCATACCAACCACCAGCAGAACAAGGTAGAGGTGCTCCATACCAGAGAGGAGGATGGGGCCGAGTGATGGAAATCACTAGAGCATAGGCGGAGGCATCCAATCTTATTGAAGGTATATTACCGCTCTTTGACTTTTTTGCCAGAGTGTTGAATGATCCGAGTGCTTCCCATTTATTTATTTTCGAAGATTTTCTGGATAGCATAGTACATCCCATAGAAGAGAGGCAGTGTGAGTTGGTAGTAGAAGTTCCTTCTGGTGGCTATGTGCTTACTTCTTACTTTCTAGATGAGGTTCTGATAATACTTCAGGGCAATCAATTATCAGCTAGATTGTATGCCCTATCGTTGAAGGATTATGATGATATTGGGATGGATTGGTTAGAAGCTTATGGGGCACGGGTGGATTGTAGAAAGAAGAGTGTCAGATTTTGCAGGCCGGTGAAGTAGTATTTGAATTTCAAGGTATGTCTTTTTATGCTCCTAAGCTTATTATTTATGCACTTAGAGCTAGGATGATGATTAATGTCCGTGTGTAGCATACCTTGCTTTGGTTAGTTTAGTTGAGTCTGGTAAGTCTGTAGATTCAGTGCCAGTGGTTAGGGAATTTACAGATATATTTCCAGAAGATCTGCCAGGGTTAGCTCCACATAGAGAGGTGGACTTCACTGTTGAATTTTAGCCAGGCAGTATGCCGATATCAAAAGCACCATATAGAATGCACCGACAGAGTTAAAAGAATTGAAGAAGCAATTGTCGTAGTTGTTAGAGAAGGGTTTCATTAGACCCAGCCATTTGCCATGGGGAGCTCCAGTATTATTGTCAGAAAGAAGGATGGTAGTTTGAGAATGTGTATTGACTATAGGAAATTGAACAAGGTCACAATTAAGAATAAGTATCCACTCCCAACAATAAATGATTTGTTTGATCAGCTTCAATCAGCCAAGGTGTTTTTCAAGATAGATTTGAGATCAGGATATCATCAGTTGCGGATAAAGGAAGAAGACATTGATAAGACAGCTTTCAGGACCAGATATGGGCATTACGAGTTTGTGGTGATGCCATTTGGTTTGACAAATGCACCAGCAGCCTTCATGAATTTAATGAACAAGATCTTTCACCCGTATTTGGATCAGTTCATTGTGGTTTTCATTAATGATATTTTGGTTTGTTCAGCATCAGAGGAGGAGCATGCATCACACTTAAGGATCACATTGTAGACTTTAAGAGATCACCATGTGTGTATGTAAGTTAGTAAATGTGAGTTCTGGTTGAAAGAAATTTAGTTTCTGGGTCATGTCATTTCAGTAGAGGGTGTTGCAGTTGATCCAACTAAGGTTGAAGCAGTAATGAAATGGGAAGAACCGAAGACTGTGTCAGAAATTAGAAGCTTTTTGGGTCTTGCAGGATACTACGGACAGTCCATCCATGATTTCTCGAAGATAGCAGCTCCATTACAAGATGACAAGGAAGGAATACCTTTTGTATGGTCTTCAGAATGCAGACGCAGTTTTGTAGAATTAAAGAAGAGATTGACTTGAACACCACTATTGGAGATTCTGTCAGGTAGTGTGGATTTGTTTTATACACTGATGCATCAAGGAGAGGTTTGGGAGCAGTGTTGATGCAGCATGGCAAGGTGGTAGCTTATGCATCAAGACAGCTAAAGAAACATGAAGAGAATACCGACACATGATTTAGAATTAGCAGCAATTGTATTTGCATTGAAGAAATGGCAACACTATTTATACGGTGAGAGGTTTGAGATATCACTGATCATAAAAGTTTAAAGTACATCTTTTCTCAGAAAGATCTGAATTTAAGACAACGCAGGTGGATGGAGTATCTGAAAGATTACGACTTCAGTTTAGCATATCATCTTGGTAAAGCTAATGTGGTGGCAGATGCACTGAGCAGAAAGGTAGTTATGAATCAACTTATGATCAGAGAATGGAAATTGCATGAAGATGAGACAGATAATTCATTATATGTGCCAAATAGTCAGCGGAGAGCAATATTAGCAAGTAGTGCAGTGGAGCCTTCTCTATATCTGCCAATAGTGGAAGCGCAGAGGACAGATGACAATTTAGCAGATATTGTAAGAATGGAGGAAGTGACTTTTGGAGATGACAGTGTGGTCAGACTCAATGATCGATTATATGTGCCAGCAGATGTTGAGGTCAGACAGAAAGTATTGGAGGAAGCTCACAGATCAAGATACACCATTCATCCAGGCAGTACCAAAATGTATCAAGATATGAAGAAACATTTCTAGTGGCCCAATATGATGAAAGAAATTGCAGAATTTATAGCAAGATGTGTAGTATGTCAGTAGGTAAAGGCAGAGTACTAGAGGCCAGGAGGACTATTAAAGCCGTTACCCATTCCACAGTGAAATGGATGATATTTCTGTGGATTTCATTGTTTTTGCTTAGGTCATCAACAGGTCACAATGGTATTTGGGTTTTTGTGGACAGATTGACCAAAGTTTGCAGATTATTACCAGTAAGTATGTCTTGGTCAGTGGATAGATTGCCAATTATATGTAGAATGAATAGTACCTTTGCATGGGATTCCAGTTACCATTGTTCCAGATCGAGATCCCGGTTCACATTAGGCTTTTGGAGGAGTTTGCAAATAGTGGTTGGCACAGAATTGAGATATAGTTTGGCTTATCATCCATAGACAGATGGGCAGATAGAAAGAACAATCCGAACAATAGAAGATATGTTGAGGGCTTGCTTCTTAGTTTGGGGAAGTGTATAGGAGCATCATTTAGGCATGGTAGAGTTTGCCTATAGTAACAACTATCAGCAAGTATTGGAATGGCACCTTATGAAGCATTATATGGTAGACTGTGCACGACACCATTAATTGGCATGAAGTGGAGAGATAGGTTATGCGACCAGAGTTAATTCAGCAATGTGCAGAGATAGTAAAATTTATTAAGAAAAGCTTCAGACAGTACAAAGTCGTCAAAAAATGTTATGCAGATACCAGACGCAGGCCTTTGCAATTTGAGGTTGGAGATTATGTCTTCCTGAAAGTTTCTCCTACTAAAGGTGTGCTCAGGTTTAGTAAAAGAGGCAAATTGAGTCCGAGATGTGTTGGTCCATTTCAGATAAAAGAAAGAGTTGGTGAAACAACTTATAGATTAGATTTATCAGCAGATTTTACTGATGCACATGACGTGTTCCACGTTTCAATGCTCCAAAGGCACATCAAAGATCCTACCCAGGTGGTTAGTTATCAAAGAGATGATTTGAGGTCAGATATGACAATGCCGGAATATCCAGTGCAATTACAGGTCACAGAACCCAAAAACTCATAAATAAAGAAATTGAACTAGTGAAAGTTAGATGGGAAAATAGATAGGGTTGAGAAGATACATGGGAACTAGCAGATGAAATGATGAAAGTGTATCCAAACTTGTTTGAGTAAGTCATTATCTTTTAGGTGATAGTACTATGCTTGTGTAAGTGAAAATTTATTTGATGTCAAGTTTCCGTTTTAATTTCGAGGATGAAATTTCTTTTAGGTGATAGTAATGTAGCGTATTGATCGTTCGGATCGTCGAATAATAGTTGTGGAGGCCAATGTGTGGCCGATGGCATGTGTAGCAGGTGTTTCCGCAGGTTGTGAGGCTTTGTGGGCCGGTGGTTTGGGCCCAAAGCACTCACTGGTTCACTGTCTGTGAACGCGATAGTGAGGAGTGTCGCGTTTTGAACGCGATAGCCCTGGGTGTCGCGTTCATGAAACCACTGTTTGGGTCGATGTCTGCATGCGCGCCGCGTGTCGTGCGCGGGGCAGGGCTTGCTGATGTCAGGAGTTAGAAGGCGACGACCATAACCATCGTGTTCAGGTGGATATAGTATGCTACATCGTGTTCCCACCCGAACTGCATTTTAAGCAGGTTCCAGTCGAACAGAGCTTCAGCAAGCTCTGCTTGACTAGGGAAGGGGTTTTCATCGTGCTAAGGGGCGATCTGATGTTTTGGTGGTGTTTTGGGCGTGTTCTCGACGTGAGGACGCCACGTGGAGCGGGGAAACACCGTGTGAAACTCGTACTTCGCGTTCTTCATGGAGGTAGGGAGATTCCACCTGTTTTGTCGTGTGGATCATGTGTGTGTTGTGTGCAATTTGTTGTCGGCTTTACAAACCGTAGATACTTTGCCAGGATACACATTAAAGCATGAAAAATGGATGAAAACACTAGTTTGCAGGGTTTAAAGGGGAGATCTGGCGAGGGGTCCCGGATTAGGGTTTTTGCCTACCAAGGCGACAGACCCTCCCATTGCGACCAAGTCGCGACGGGTCGACCCATCACATTCAGCTTATGAACGCGACATACGGGGTGTCACGTTCAGGTGGCGACATGGAACCCTGTCGTGTTCACAGCCGAGTTTTTGTTTGTGTATGCATATGAGAGCAGGTTTATCCGATTATCGTGAACTGTGTTACTTGGCAAGGGTAAGCGGTGCATGGGCACCTGTAGCACTCGGGGAGCGTGTTGGGTGTGCGGTTTGCGTGGTGTTCACGAGGTTGACATAGGGTTTCATGTGACTTGTGTGGTGTGCACGTGGTTTGAGGGTGCGTGGCGAGTAGTACGATGCCTACCATGGATACCTGTTCAGTTGGAAGCCCCAGGTTTTGTGTGAGCCAGGCACGTGCGTGTGCTCGGGGCTTGTCCCGGTACTGGGTACCGACGAGGTCTTGTCGTCTTCCTGGACATCCTCACTCTTGTGTAGAGTTGTACATCTGGCTGACGGAAAGATGGCAGTGGGACAGCGACTTGTGAGAGTTTGTGTTTTGTCACTTGTAGTGCACTCGTGGTTGGGGGTTATGGACACCAGTAGACTTATTGGGCCCCAGCTAGTCCTATTTTCCAGTGCCTCACTTTAGGGAGTTCGGGCCAGAGTCCTTTAATGTGCCAGGCATGGCCTGCGGCAGTGTGGTCCGCAGGAGTGGTGTTCGTTGGTCTCCATAGTTTCTTGGCTTGTGTTGGTGGAGCGGCAGTTGGACCTTACGTCCGTGGCTACGAGACTGAGAGGTAGTCTTGGTGGTTTGTTCGGGTTAGTTGCTGGTGTCGCGAGCCAGTTTACGTTGCCCAAGTGTGGTGTTTTTCTACTTTAGCATGTACACCTGGGTGTGGTTTGCCGTTTATTTAATATTGTTATTTTCTATTAAGCGTCAAGCGGTAAGTGATATTACAGCTCTAAATCCTGTTAGCTAGTTCTATAATTGTTAGTGTAGCCTCCTACTTTACTACTTATGTTGGTTTGATCGGTTTCTAGGGGAGTTTCCCAACGGAGCCTGTGACTCGTGCGGCTCACCCCTACCCCTTTCAGGTGAGGGAGAGTAGGAGACTTCGCACCCGTCGTCTAGTTCTGAGCCGCACCATACCGGAGCAGGGTCTGCACCTCCAACAGTGTAATTTTCTTTCTTGTACACCTCAGGGTATGCCCCAGGTTGCTGTTGTAGTTGTGTCTTGTTTTAGTTGAGAAATGGCTATGTAAATTCCTAGTAATATTTGTGAGATGACAATCTTATAATATATTTCAGCAGTTTCCTTTATATTTCTACGGACATGTGTGAATAATATCCCTTGCGAGGCTACGGCTCGTTCGCGGGAGGCGGAGTCGGATCAGGCACGCTATTAGGTTAACGGGTCTGGACGACGAGGGCCGCTACAGGCCTACTCCACCAGAATTGTAATTTATCTTCTTTTTCACCTTGGGATATACACCAGGCTGTTGTACTTTGTTTCCTTTCACTTTAGTTGAGAACTGGCTATGTAAACTTCATGTAATATGTGTGAGATTGTATAAAGTACATGATCTTATGTGTTTTTAATGTGTTTCTTTTATGTTCTCATAGACTCGAGTAATGGTATCCTAGCAAGGCTTCGGTCTGTTTGCGGGAGGCGGAGTCGTATCGAGCTAATTATTAGGTTAATGGGTCCAAACGATGAGGATCGCTACTAATAGACTACTATTTTTGTTGTTATTCCTCATGTTTGCAGTTCTTAACTGAACAAAAACTTGTCTGTTGTGTGCTTGGTTTATGAGCACATGTTTGATGTGTGGTGCATGTGATGTGCTACATATCGGGTTGTCTCGTCCCCAGAAATGCGGTGGGTTTTTGTTGTCCCCAGAAACAACTATGTGTGATGGTTTGAGGGTTTTACCCAAGTTAAACAAGTGAAAATCCTCACTAGATGTGGGGTAGTAGACGTAGGCGCACTTGTGGTGTGTTAGCCGAACACTTTAAATCATGCACGTACTTTATGGTTTGATCCTCTCTTCTACCTATTTCTAAGCACGTTAGGATAGTTGGTGTAGCAGCTTAAAAATTCCAGTAATTGGAAATTTGAGATAAATAGAAAATGGCAATTTAATAATTTGAAAGTAGCAATAACTTACGCACTGTTATCGCATCTGCAAAACCACATCTAAAAATTCCATAAAAATCATAGTTAGACTCTAATAATTTTTCCTATTAGCCCATGATGAAATTTGGGCCAACAAAAATTGTTTGGATGAAGTTTAAGAATATTGCGACTTATTATCGTAATTAAGGAATAAGTTGGAACCCATTATCACTTGTACATAAAATGGGTCAAACATTTAATAACAATTATGGATGGACTTCAAACTATGAGTATTAACATTCTATGAGTTGGTTTATGAAATATCTATTAGACCATGAATAATCTGAGATAGGAAAATAACCTAAAATTCAAAAATTTACTAAAGAAGAATAATTGGTGGAATTCTCACCCAATAAACACTTATTGGACTTCAAATTGAGCCCAATTCGTGGGTACAACTCAAGGGATGGTTTCCTATTATGTTTTCATCACCATTAAGAGAGAAATCTCCAAAGGATGGAATGATTTCTCAAACTCGTACCTTAAGTTTCCTAATCTAATTAGGACTCTTAAAGACCCATCCCTCTAAAAATAACCTTCATCCTTGCCATGGGGTGACCCTAAGGTTTTATGGAGTACATCCCTCTACAAATAAACCTCGACCATACTTAGCAAACCATATACCCCTAGAAAGCCCTTCTATTCTAGTCTCTTATGGTAGTATTTGCCCAGTTGTTACATAGTAGTTTGTAATTATTAGGCGTTCTTCTCCAACCTATCGATCTAGCGTTTTTGGGCAGACGACTGTTTCGTTCAACCCAAAGTAGGTTGTCTTTAAGCCAAACTTTGATTAAACTTGTGCATGCATGCATACACTTGTTACATCATGTTCATACTATTTCCCCAAATCTTATCTTGTTGTTGCATCAACCTAAATCCAACATCGTCGTAGTGTGATTTTTATCCTATTAAACCCTTGCCAGTCTTGAGAAATTTCTACCTCTCTGATGATTTGTTTTCAGATCAAACACTCAACATGAATATTATTCCCTTTGAGTCTAGTGTCCAAAGACACGTTTTATCCAATTTTTTTTTGAGTATACAGAGCGTATTGGCTCGACCAAACCCAATGTGTCATATTTGCATAGTCAGTCCCACTATGTCCTAATATCATGTTGAACAGTCATTATTTTCTAATTCCTCCATATAGTAGATAGCTTATTGAGCTAGGAATCTAACGAACTTCGTTCACAATTTTTCATGCTCTTTATAGTAAGTTGTAATCCTTAGAAGTGCCCCATGTCACCCTAGTCCAACTAGGAGTCAAACTGGGTGCATTTGGCAACCCAGAACACCCATCCAGAATGTGACGAGTCGAGCTGTCGCATTCTAACACACAGGATGATTGTCGAGACCTAGACTCTATTCAATGTTCGCTTAAATGGCTATAACATTTCCTATGGACCTCAGAATGATGAGCTTTTTTTTTGGATTCCTTATTCAAAGGATTCAAGATGGTATTTCATGTCTGAGATTTGCACAAGAAATCATGTGTCACGATCTGAGGAAGTGAAGGGATAGGACTACATTGCCTTTTTGGTTGCCATCGTTTTACGTGGTTTCTTTGCGTGTGTGAGTTTGATCTATTCTAGAAGGTTTTAGAGGTCTTATCATGTTTAATCACCCATGAATAAGTTTTAAAGCTTTTGACATGATTCTAATTGATCTTAAATGATTAATTTTTTTTTTTTTTTTTGGTAAAAGTGGAACAGTGTCAGCGCCGGTCGAATGCATACCACCCCAGCGAGATGGCATGTAATCACTCCCCCGGGCGACCCTACTACACAAATTTATATAATAATGATGATTGTTTACAAGAACTACGGGGCATACCCCTGAGAAGAACAATATATCAAGAAAATCTCAAATTTACAAGACCCAAGTGGTCCCCAATGAGAGCAAGGAAACAAGTTCGGGGGAGCTGGGTTGAGGATGTAAACACCCCATTACAATGACTACTGCATGCAAAAGAGGCCAAGGCATCGGCAACCTGATTTGCCTCTCTAAAGACATGATTCACCAGAACACCAAACTGCTACACAAAATAAAAACAACTCCCCACCATCTATAGCACATCCAAGAAGGAGCAATCCCCGTGTGAAGGGGTAACAATGATCATGGAATCTGAATTTATCTGATTTAAATGAATGCCAAATTCCATTTCCAGACACACACCATCCGCCAATGCTCGGACTTCAGCAAGAAGACTATTGCCATCTACATAAAATGGGAAAAGCAAGAACGATATTGCCAGTGGAATTTCTAACAACGCCCCCTCCCCCACAGGGACCCGGGTTTCCTTTCGAGCACCATCAACATTAAGAAGGTAGCCATGTATTGGTGGGCTCCAAGAGACCATTTTGCACTGTTTAACAGAAGATTTAACCACAATACTGAAGTCATGAATAGCTGCCATTTGCTCAGAAGTAGTTGCTTCTTTAAAGACCATTTTGTCAATGGCAATAGTAACCATTGCATGGATATTATGTCTGAGGGTGATAGGAGAATACCCAGGCTGCTCAAATTTTATTTTACATCTGATCGTCCAAATTTCCCAGATAAGAAGAATGGAGCAATAAATAGAAATAAAACCATGAGGATTATTGATATCACTTGACTTGATAATATCCCACATCCGCATTGAAATATTCGTATGAATACCTGTACCATTCTAAAGAAAAGGGCGACCCAAGACCACAAGTTCTTCGCAAGATCACTATGTACAAATAAGTGATTAAGATCCTCAGTCTGAGGTGACCTACAACAACAGCATCTGGAAGGAAGAGGAATACCACATTCTGCAATTCGATGATCCACAGGAACGCTCTATGGAGGAGTAACCAAGGGAACATGGAAGCTCGCCTACTAAACCGCTGGTGCCAGATGCGAAGAAGCGGCGTCCTTTTAATACCATGTGGGCGGACCAAATCATTAGCACTTTTAATGCTGAAGCAACCAGAATTACTCTCCTACCAACAGGGAAGTCCTTATAAGAAGCAAGGTTACCTCTTGTAAGCCTTGAGGATAAGATTACAGAGAGGATGATAATAATCAAGAAGTACTTCATGGACAGTCGGGGAGACCACATCCTGTGAATAATTTGAAGAGATCTCTCTAAGTGCTCGATCCCCATACCAAACATCATCCAAGAAGCTGATTTGACGGCCATCTCCCAGCACCCATCTAGTGTGTTGTTTCAGAATGTAATAAGCACTAAAGAAAAGCTTCTTAGAAATGCCATGAGGGTGGGAAATAAGACAACCATTATGTAAGTACCTTTGTCTCGCATAAGTAGCCCATAAAGAAGAACCATGGGATATATTCCAAAGGAGCTTGATGACCATCGACAACTGAACATGATTTAGACTTCTCACACCAAGACCCCCTTCAATAACCAATTTTTGGATGATAGACCACCTTACCCAGTGACGGCACCTATCCCCACCAGAACCGGCCAAAAAAAACCAGCACAAGATGCTCAATATGCAAAAGAACGGTCTTCTGAATGGCTACCGTTGTTGCTAGATAGACAGGAATTGAAGAAAGCACAAAATTAATCAGAGTAAACTTGCCAGCCTTGACAAAAATCTAGATTTCCCATATTCAATTCTAGAATGAATTTTGTCCATCAACGACTTATAATCAACAATAGCAGTTCTACCCTGCTTAAGAGGCACCCCAAGGTATGTCATGGTCCCTCTTTGGCGATGGAAACCAGTCAGGCGATTGATTTTAGAAGCAAGGAGAAAGGGAGCTACTTTGGCTATGAGAAAAGAGCTTTTAGCATGATTAATCTTTTGTCCAGAGGAATCTTCATAACATTGAACAAACTTCATGATTTTCCTGATGTTTGTGGCCTGGCCATTGAGAAAAGGAAGAGCATCATCAGCATAGATTAGATGAGACATCGCCCTGCACCCTCTTGGTCCCGAATATGGAATGATCTCCCTGTTATCTAGAAGCATTCGAAGACCCCTGCTCAAGGTTTCCTCCATGATAATGGAAGGGGAAGGGGCCAAAGGATCACCCTGACGAAGACCTCTGGAGTATTTGAAATAGCCAGCATCAGCGCCATTAAATAAAACTGAAAACCAACAGTTGGATATCGCATGGCCACAAGAGAAGTAAACCTAGATGAGAAACCAACTTAGAGAGAACCGGCAGCAAAAAGTCCCATTCCACCATATCATATGCTTTCATCATATCAAGCTTGAAGATGACATTATGTCCATGCACTTTTCTACCCAGATCAGCAGCTAATTGTCTTGCAAGGAAAACATTATCCATAATATTTCTACCTTTACCAAAAGCTCCCTGCTCCTCAGAAATTATATTTGCAATAGAGAAGAGAGTCTTTTAGTTATAATGACAGACACAATCTTATAACAAAAGTTACACAGACTTATGGGACGGTAATGACTAAAGTTCTTGGATGATCCACCTCCATAATCAAGGCAATAATAGAAGAAGAAACACCTCAGGGAAGGGATAACCAGCGAAGAAACCCAGAAACATGTTCGATCGAACTGGCACTAAGAATGTCCTAGAGGGGGTGAATTGGACTTCTTCCGTTTTAAAATTGCTTCTGAAATTTCACAACAATAAGTAAATTGTTAGAGCTTAGTGTAGTGTGTGTGATTCAAGTGTAGACAAGGCGAAACAATCACACAATGAATGCACAAGGATTTATCCTCGTTCGGCCCTTCCCACATGGAAGTCCTACATCTAGTCCTCAAGCCAACCACTTGAGATTTCCACTAACTGCCAATAATTTGCTTCTCTCACCCTTGAGAGGAATTACAACCCACCTCAACCAGTCTTCCTTAAACAGGGGAACACAACTACCTTTCACAAGGTCTTCCCTTCACAGGAGGGGCAATACAAAACCAACTTCTACAGAAATTACACAGGAATAAATAGAGAAACACGTGTGTTTGCCTCAGATCTGAGCACACACAACACACAGACTTCAGAAGGATTTAGAGATCAGAAAATGAGATATGAATCCTATCTGAACAACAAGAGTGGACTAAGAAAGTAATCAATACAGTTACCACTCAACACAAGACTTCTTCTAGGAGAGCTTCAGAGAATGGCTACTTAAGAAGAGCAGCTCTCAGACTTTTGCTTGCAGAAGGCTTGTGTGGACTTGGAAGAATTCGAATGAAGTTCACAGGAAGGTGTAAAGGCTTGTATGCGTTTCTTGTGTTGTGGTGTGGATATCTCTTCCTTCTTCAAACTTGAGCTCCAGAATATAGCTGTTCGAAATGTAGCCGTGGAGTTTGTGGTCTTTCCAATATGTCTGTTTGAAGAGATCTCTAGGATCCTTTGGGTCTTGAAGTGTTGTTATCCAGAAGTATTTTAGTTTTGCTTCTTTCCAAGATCTTCAGAAGGAGGTGCAGTTTTCACAGCTAAGGGATAGCTCTTTTTCTTTCGGAGTGAACTGTGAGGGAGACATGCTGAAATGTTCTTCAATAAATGCCTACACAGGGACAAGACAAAAGAGAAGAGTATCTCCATACCTTTGAGGTAGGTGGATTAGACAAGTACATAGGAGGGTATGGAAACCTCAGATGCAAAAGTGAAAGTAGTCAAACAGTTAGGCTAAAAAGGTAAAGCATGGGTCTGTCAGTGGTAGCTGAGTCGTGTCAGATGCCATGCTCCTGAGAATCATAAATGCATAGTGTCTAATAAATCCTTCAAAATCGGAGCAAAGGCATTGAACAACTCAAGGATTATTTCTTAAATATATCAGAGATGTCATGCGCAGGATTTAAATGAATAAATCAAGACAGATATGACTTGTTCTGACAGAGAATAAAATAATACATAATAGGATAATGATAGTTTTGATGAATCAATAAGATATTGAAAGATTATTAAAGGATGTATGAAATGATTTAGAGATAAATTTGCATTAGAAATTAAGACTAAAAGAATCAAAAGATAGTTTAAGTACAGAGTTAATCAGTGAAGTCGAATCCAAAGGAACATGCAATTAGACTAGACAAATAAGAGTGATTCGACTTCAGTAGTCGAATACCACATAGATTGTTTACTGAAGCATTTGACTGTGACAGTCGAAGAAGACAGACGGATATAGAAAGTCATTCGACTTAACTATCGAGACATAAGTCAAATCAAGTATAAGATTATATGAAGCATTCGACTGTACCAGTCGAAAACATAAGTCGAGTCAATATAAGATTATATGAAGCATTCGACTGTACCAGTCGAAACATAAGTCGAATCAAGTATAAGATTATATGAAGCATTCTACTGTACCAGTCGTTAACATAAGTCGAATCAAGTATAAGATTATATGAAGTATTCGACTGTACCAGTCGGAAACATAAGTCGAATCAAGTATAAGATTATATGAAGCATTCGATTGTACCAGTCGGAAACATAAGTCGAATCAAGTATAAAGTTGTGACCTTAGAAAAATTTGAAGATTGTTTAACTTCGTTTCTGAAGGAGTCGGATTTGACATTCGAAGTTAGCAGTCGAAGTCAGTAGGACAAAGAGAGAGTCTGTGGACTTAGAAAAATTTCGGAGATGGAAGTAAACACCTGAAATGTATCTAAATGATTTTTGTGATATGTAATTTTTATCTTTGTAGATATTTTATTTTAAAGAGTAGAAAGTTTATTTTAAAGAGTTTTGTCATAGCAAAAACAATAGATATTTTAATTTAAGAAAATTCATAAATTCCTTAGGGGTAGTTGCTCAACAATTCTCCCCCTTTTGTGTTAATGACAAAATCGTTAAATTGACAGTAAAAAGCATAAGTAAGGTGTGAATATGATGCTGTCTATCTCTCTCCCCCTTTGTGGCATTAACATAAGGAAATCATCACAAAGGTACACATTGTTGCATTCAAAAGTGACAATCATTAAAACCAGATGCATAATAAAGAGATCTGATATATATAAAATGATCAAAATACAGTTCATTACACAGTTCTCAAGATGTAGAAAAGACTGATCAAGACCTAGACAAAGAACTAGGTAAGTACAAAGATCTGGGAATTTGAGCAAAATATGGTTTGAGAAGGTCCGAGAGCTTTATCTCATTCTCACAAAAGAAATTTTCAAACAAGGAGAGGTCAATGTTGTAGGAGCGATTAGTGGTAGGCAATTTCTTATGAGATTTGATGTGGCGCCTATGGAACCAGCCTATCTTGTAAAGAAATTTATCCCTGCTCAGATGATACTTGAGGGAAACAAACTTTTTAGAGGCTGCAAGAAGAAGAACTCATGGACAGTGTTGTTCCAGTGCAGGCCTCGGCACACTGCTGCATCTTTGGCTTGATAATATACTAAGTATCTTGAGCCCATTTGTGACCAATGTTTTTCCTTAGATCTTTAAGACTCTTGGACTAGAATTCATAAAGAGATATCTTCATTTTTTCATAGTCCGAGTGGTAAGAGGGATAAGCAGGTGCCCACTGATCTTTATTGAGTCTTTCAGATTCAGCAAAACATAACTGGAAATCCAACAGATGATGAGGGTTCCTGGAGATTTGAAGGAACACAAATCTTTGGAAAGACAATTTGAGCTTGTATTTGATTTTGAACCTAGTGGCAATGCGAATGAATATGTTGAATACTACTTCTGCAAAGTCTCTTCTGAAGGAGACTACTCCTATAAAAGATGGATGCAATCCAGAGGGTAATGCCACAGTCATGGAGGGAATGATTTCTCTTTGACCTCTTAGCAGATTGTCCCATTGACCTTTAGAAACATCAAGCAATCCTAATTTGAATCTTTCGAAATTGAAGGTCCTCATTCTAATGTACTTGGCCTGAGAGTCCTGGAGAAGTTGTCCAAACATGTCATGAAACCTCAAGGATAGGTGATATTGGACAGTCAAAAATTGGTTTCTAGATTGGGTTCAATGATATTTGGTTGCTTCTCCTGGATAGAGGTCAAGGAACTCCTTAGGAGTCAAGCTATGACTTTTCTGAGAGATAAATGGAGATCCTCAACTGAAATATGTGAAGTTTAAAGAAGAATAGGAAGCCAATGTTCGAATGTGAACCCTGGCATCTCATAAACTTCAAGGAAAGCACGAATAGATAGATTTCCCTGAATAGATTCATGTGATGTTCAGAGTGGTAGATGAAGTCATACCAAAGGGTGGAAGGAGTTTTAGAAGGATTGTCTCCAAGTTTTGGTCCACTGGATGAGGAAAGCTGAATACTGGGGAGTATTTCTACTAGATGGAGAAGTGTTTCCTTGGAGTTTTGTTTTTGAGGAAGTGGGAAGACAAGAGAAATACTGAGAGGTTAAGTGGAATGAGTGAGAGAAAGAGATTTGGGAGGATTGAACTGGTATTTCATTGAGTAGATTTTGAATTTGATGTCCTGGTGGAAAGGATCCATAGGAATAGTTGCAAGTGGAGTAGGATCCGAGGAGTGGATTTTGAGGGAATTTCAGTGGTGAGAGGAGTAGGTGCAGAGGGTGCAGTGGATTGAGGCTTAGCTGAAGGTGCCTTTTTAGGCTCTGAAGGAGGCTTAATAGATGGCTTCGCTGGAGAGGGATGAACTGTCTAGAAGGAGGATGAGGAAGACTGGGTCACCAATTTTGACCAGTCTGCGCTTCACTCTCCTCTTGAAGGTTTGCAAGTTAGGACTCAACTCCAGGGGTCTCTTGACCGAAGATTCTATCTGGGAAGCCTACCTAGGCTGGGAAACCTTAACTTCTACTACTGCCACTGACTGCTTTTCTGATACAGACTGCTGTTGATGCTCCTCTTGAGGATGAAATATAATCATAGCTTAGTCTGCTTCTTGCTCTAAGTCTTTCTGCTACTCATTAGGTTGCTCCTCCACACTCTACTACTTGGCCTGAGGCTCAGGCTTCTTGGATTGATCAATAGCAGGTTCAACAAGATCTTGAACTTGGGATTCTAGCTGCTGCTCAGGTTGCTGCTCAACCTGCTGGAGAAGATCTTCTGTGGACTGTTGTTCTTGAGCTGGCTTTTCAGGTTCAGGAGGATCTTGAGACTGAACAGGCACTTCATGCTACTGAGAGGATGAGGGCCCTGATGGCCAAGAAGTGCCATGCTAGCACACTAACTGAAGCAGCAAATCTTTCATTTGCTTAACCTCATCAGACAGGCTATCAAACTTGACATCAATAAACTCTATCTACATTTAAAGAACTGAAAGACTTTCCTGTTGCTTGCTCAATAAATCTAAAATGGAGTTTAGACTGTTGCTACTCTCCCCCTGAGACCTTGGCTGGGTCTCAAACTGAGAACGGAGAAGAAATGCTCTCTCTCTTCAAACTCTACTTCTGCAGGAATGTTATCTGATGCAATCCCTTTGCCTCCATGTCTCTTAACACTTCATTGATAGTTTCCTCAGGACCATGTAGTTCAAGAATAGAGGAGGAAGCATGATTTGATATTGTTTCTCCTGGTCTGAACTGGCTCTTTAGATCTAACTTGATCTAGAGGCTGTATTACTGGCTGAACGATTTAAGGAACAGAAGGAACAAGAGATTCATCAACAAACACTTCATGATCACATTCTGGCACTGAGTCTTTTACCCAATGATTTTGCTTCTTACTCACCGAGGAGTAGTGACTCCTTCTCAGGGTAGTGATCCCTATCTTTTCTTTTATTCCAACAGATATTTCTCCTGACAGATCCACTGAGTGCCTCTTGAATATCAGGGAGCAAAGGACCATAGGAAAAACATTCTTGGAGATTCTTTGCAGCAATCATTCTATCCAAGATAATTCCAGCCAAATTTACTTTGTGCCTCTAAATTGCCCAAATAACAAGTTTCCATCTCTAGAGGTGATAAAGGAGTGGGTTCCTACTCTAGGGGTTACAATATTGGAAATTACAAAATGAATCATTCTCTTTCCTGTTGACAGCTGATTCACTGAAAGACCTTTCTTACTTATAGAGGCCAACTCCCAATTTTGCCTAGTTTTTTCTTTTCAAAAGGAATTACTTCATTAAGCTTATGCCCGGAGTTTGGACATTCCAATAACTCAACCAACAGTTCCTCAGAAATAAATATTTTGGTTCCTTTACATATCCAAACACTGAACTTGCAGAAGAGATTTCCATGGTTACATAAAATGTTCTAACGGCATTCTCTACAATGGGTTCTGAAATCTGGCACAACTTGGTCCAACCCATGGCATTGAGGGTGTCCTCTACCCATGCAAGACTTCCAGAAAGACGGGAGAAATCTACAACCTTCCCTGGACAAATGGGAATCTTAGCCAGTCTCACTAGTTGATCAGGGGTCATCAGGGTGGATTCCGGAGCCCTAGACGAAGCCATCTAGAAAAGGAGATGAACAAGATTCAGGGACTAGTAGAGGAGAGATTGAAATGCAAAGGAGAATTCTAAGATCCTACCTTTCTTCGGAGGATGGAGATTTCAGGGTTCTTCAGAAGTCCTTCGCCGGAGAACAGTAAGGGCGCGAAGAGCAGAAGAAGATAAGAAAGTTGAAGATAGATTTCGAAAGGTGTCTTCAAAAAGAGTCGGGATTTTCTTTTATAAGGAAGACAAGAAAACTGCCCCTAGATTTCAGGGTGAATGGACGGGATTAATGATTTGACCGTTTAGACATGAAAGGATGCATCTTAATGACGTGTCAGTTACATAATTTTAAATTATAAGCGCCTTTTCACAATTTCAAGTTAAGTCGAATCATGTATTCGACTGCATCAGTTGAATGCAAGAATTATAACATAATTCAAATGCATAAGTCGAATGTCTGGGACTAGAATTTTCAGGATGTTTTTCATAGAGTTCATTCAACACAAACTTAACATACAATTCAAATGTCATTTTACTTTGGTAATTTAATCAGGATTACACATACCTATTTCTCTTCTAATTGATGTGAATCTATCCTCAGGAAGAGGTTTTGTAAAAATATCAGCAAGTTGGTTTTCTGTAGAAACAAATTCAAGTAAATATTGCCATTACTTACATGATCCCTGATGAAGTGATGTCTAACCTCAATATGCTTGGTTCTTGAGTGCTGGATAGGATTCTTGGTCAAATTTATTGCGCTTGTGTTTTCACATAGCATTGGATTTCTTGGAGTTGATGACCATAGTCTTCCAGTTGGTGTTTGACCCACAAGAGTTGAGTACAGCAACTTCCAGCTGCAATGTATTCAGCTTCTGTGGTGGATAAAGCCACTGAGTTCTGCTTTCTGGAGGACCAAGATATCAAACGACCTTCAAGAATTAACAAGTGCCACTGGTGCTTTTTCTATCTATTTTGCATCCAGCATAGTCAGCATCACTATATCCAATAAGCTTGAAATCTGAACATCTGGGATACCAAAAGCCTAACTTACTGGTATTTATAAGATATCTAAATATTCTTTTAACAGCATGAACATGAGATTCTTTTGGATCAGCTTGGAATCTTGCGCACAAACAAACACTAAACATTATATCGGGTCTACTGGCAGTAAGATAGAGCAGTGATCCAATCATTCCTCTATAGATCTTTGATCTACCTTTTTACCAAGAGGATCACTATCTAACTTAATGCCTGAGCTCATGGGTGTTCCTAAAGGCTTACACTTGTCAAAACCATATTTAGAAAGTAAATCTGAGATATATTTGGTTTGACAAATGTGAGTTCCTTCTTTGGTCTGCTTTATTTGCAACCCAAGAAAATAATTTAGTTCACCCATCATGCTCATTTCAAACTCACTTTGCATCAAATTTTTAAAGAACTTACAAAGTGATTCATTAGTAGAGCCAAAGATAATGTCATCAACATAGATGCACAATTAAGATTCCATCTGAAAATTTCTTTATAAATAGTGTGCTATCTACTCTACTCTTATAAAATCATGTGATATAAGATAAGCACTTAATCTTTCATACCAAGCTCTTGGAGCTTGCTTAAGACCATACAGTGCTTTCTTTAAACGGAAAACATGATTAGGATAAGTAGTATCTTCAAAACCAGGTGGTTGCTCAACATATACTTCTTCTTTAATAAAACCATGAGAAATGACTTTTAACATCCATTTAGAACAAATTATATTAAGAGAAGCATAGGCTAATAAAATTCTGATTGCCTCTAATCTAGCTACTGGAGCATAGGTTTCATCAAAGTCTATGCCTTCCTCTTGGGAATATCCTTGAGCAACAAGTCTGGCCTTGTTTCTAGTAATCACCCTGATTCATCCATCTTGTTTCTGAAAACCCATCTGGTTCCAATAACTGGATGGTCAGTAGGTCTAGGTACAAGAGTCCAAACCTCACTGCGTTGGAACTGATTAGTTCCTCTTGCATAGCAAGGATCCAAGATTCATCTCCCAGAGCATCATTGATTGTCTTAGGCTCTATTTGAGAAACTAAAGCAGAAAAGTCACAAGGAATTTGCATACCTCTTGTTCTTACTCTATCTTGAGGATTACCTATGATGTTTTCTCTAGGATGATCCGGTGATACCTTAAGTCTCTAGGTAGCCCTTCTTGTGGTTCTTCTAGTTGTTGAAGATCTTCTAATGGGGGATCTTCCATTTCTTCATCTTTACCTTCTTCTTCAAGAGAAGTCTTTTCTAAATCCCTGCAAAGATCATCAACACATTCTTCTTCTTCTTCTATCTTTTGATAGAAGGATTAGTTTCATCAAATAGTATATGCACAGATTGTTCTATGGTTAATGTCCTTCTATTGAATACTTATAACCTCTAGGTTTTGAAATATATCCTAATAGAAAACCTTCATCACTTTTAGCATCTAATTTCCCTAGATTATCCTTACCATTATTTAAGATAAAGCACTTACAGCCAAAAGGTCGAAGATGACTGATGTTGGGCTTCTTTTCCTTGTAGAGTTCATAAGGAGTCTTCTTTAGAATGGGTCTGTTCATGCACCTGTTGATGATGTAGCAGGCTGTATTGACTGCCTCTGCCCAGAAATATTTTGGCAAGTTATACTCATTCAGCATTGTTCTGGTCATATCCAGCAGTGTCCTATTCTTTCTTTCTGCTACTCCATTTTGCTGAGGTGTTCTTGGTGCTGAGAAGTTATGCTCAATCCCATTTCTTCACAAACTTCATGAATTCTTCATTTTTGAATTTGCCTCCATGATCAGATCTAATGCTTGTAATCTAAAAATTCTGATTTTTCTGAACTATTTTACTGAACTTCAGAAATGCTTGAAATGCTTCTGATTTGGCTTCTAAAAAAGATACCCAAGTGTACCTTGAGTAGTCATCAACTAATACATAGCCATATATTTTTCCTCCAAGACTAACTGTCCTTATAGGTCTAAATAGATCCATGTGAATTAACTCCAAAGGCTTGGAAGTTGTAACAATTGTTTTAGACTGAAATGAAGTCTTGGTTTGCTTTCCTTTAGCACAAGCTGAACAAATTCCAGATTTCTTAAGTTTCATCTTTGGAAGACCTTCAACCAGATCATGCTTTATTAACTTCTTGATCACTGAGGTGCTTGCATGATCAGTCTTCCTTTAATTCTGCTAGTTGCAATGTGTATAAATTCTTCACTCTTTGAGCTTCGAACACAATCTTGTTATCTTTCTGAATAATACACTTATCATTCTAAAATTTACTGAATGCCCTTTATCACATAACTGACTAATACTTATCAGATTATGCTTCAGACCTTCTACATACATGACATCTTCAATTAGGTTCTTTTCTTTAGTACCAACTGTTCCACATCCTAGTACTTTTCTTTCCCATTATCACCATAAGTGACTGACCACTTTCTTCTCTAAAATTTGTGAATAACTTCCTATTCCCTGTCATATGCCTTGAGCATCCCTATCCAAATACCATTTGGATGCCCCAGCCGACCCTGCAAACAAAATCAGTTGTAACTTTTGGTACCCAAATTTTCTTGGGTCCTTGAAGGTTAGTTTTAGGAATCCATCTTAAATGTCTAGTGGTGCATGTGCTTACTGTGTGTCCTAATTGATTACAGTGACTACAACAAAATCATTGTTCATATATGCAAAATTGTTGATTTCTGTTTTTGTTTGTACACATACTGATTTACCTTTTTGGTATTTTTGACTTTCTTTTCTGCTACAAATTTAGGGTTGGATACACTTGAGGATGAATAATGTTTTCTTCATTTTGTGGAGGTGTGTATCCTAATCCATATTTCTTCTTCCTATTCTAGAACCTTTTAATTTAACAAATAAAGAAGTTTTACAATTAGAAATCTTTCTATGGTAGCTTTTAGATAATTATTTTCTTCTTGCAATTTTTCTTCATCTTTAAGTTCCTTAAGATTTGATTCAATTTCCAAGATTTTGCTTTTTTTTTTTTAAGTCTTCGCACAACAATTCATTAGTTCTTTTTATTTCACTTAAACTTTTGTTTAACCTTTCTGTTTCATTTTTAAGAAAGGTGTTAGCTTTTTCTTGGTTCAGTAGATTTAGTTTAACTATTTTATTTGTTTTACTACTGTCTTATATTTTCATAAAGTTCATTGAAGGCATCTTCAAGGCTATCAGAATCGGATTCAGAACATGAAGTAAAGGAGGTTTCTGAGTTTACCTACTCTAGTCCTGCCATGAGGCTAGATTTGCCTTCTCTTCTTCTTCGATTCTGAGCTAGAGGATTCTGAACTGGTTCCTTCTTCATTGTCCCATGTTGCTGCTGCATTGCCTTCTTTTCGAACTTTCTGAACTTCTTTTCCTTGCCTTTCTTCTTGTCGATTTTTCTGCTTGATCCTTCTTCTTAAGCTTTGGACATTCAGATTTGTAATGTCCTGGCTGATTACACTCATAGCAAGTTGGCTCTTTCTTCTTATCTTTCTTAAAAATCTTTTTGAGCCAAACTTCTTCTTCTTTGCAAGAATTCTCTTACAGTTTTCTTGAAAGCATAGCCTCATCATCACTGTCATCTGATTTTTTCCATTGAGTCTTCAGATGAGGAGGAATCTGCAATCTTCAAGGCATTTGAAATTTTCTTTTTCGAGAATTTTCAGAAAATCTTTCCATATTAATTTCATGAGCCATAAGGGATCCTATTAATTTATCAATAGATAATTGTGTTAAGTCATGAGCTTCCTCTATGGCTGTAACTTTAGGGGTCCATACATTAGTTAGAGATCATAGGATTTTTCTAACTGTTTCTTCATTACTTAGGACTTTTCCTAAAGAACTTAGTCGACAATTATGTTTGAAAATCTATTATACATTTGAGTTATATTTTCACTAGGAAACATTTTGAATTGTTCATATTGGGATACAAGTATATCTATTCTTGTTTGTTTAACCCTATCTGTACCTTCATAGGTTACTTGAACTTTATCCCACATTTCCTTAGCTATTTTACATGCTGAAAGTCTGTTAAATTCTCTTTTAGACAAAGCACAACAAAGATAATTTTTTGCCTTGTAATTTAAAGACATATTTCTTTTATCTGCAATGGAAAGACCAGAGGAAGAAGCTTCACCAATGATTTGAAAGTCACCTTGTTCTATTACCTGCCATAAGTCGAAGTTAGTACCTCTGATTAAGCACTCTATTCGCATCTTCCAGTATTGGTAATCTTCACCATCAAAGAATGGTGGCCTTGTGATAGATTGACCTTCATAGTTGTGAGCTTCGGATGCCATTTCTTCTCAAATCTCTTGGATTCTTCTGAGAAGACCTTGCTCTGATACCACTTGTTGGATCGAAATGGCACTAAGAATGTTCTAGAGGGGGGTGAATAGGACTTCTTCCTTTTTAAAATTGCTTCTGAATTTCACAACAATAAGTATATTGTTAGAGCTTAGTGTAGTGTTTGGTGATTCAAGTGTAGACAAGGCGGAAACAATCACACAATTAATGCACAGGGATTTATCCTGGTTCGACCCTTCCAACTAAGAGTCCTACATCCTGTCCTCAAGTCACCACTTGAGATTTCCACTATCTGTCAATAAATGGCCTTCTCTCACCCTTGAGAGGTATTACAATCCCACTTGCTCCCCAAGCAAGTCTTCCCTAAACAGGGGTACAACAATTGCCTTTCATAAGGCCTCCCTACACAGGAGGGGCAATGCAGAAACAGACTTTTGCAGAAATTACACATGAATAAATAGAGAAACACTTGTGTGTTTGCCTCAGATCTGAGCACAAACACACATAGACTTCAGAAGGATTTAGAGATCAGAAAATGAGATATGAATCCTATCTGAACAACAAGAGTGGACTAAGAAATTAATCAAATACAGTTGCCTCTCAACACAAGACTTCTTCTAGAGAGCTTCAGAGAATGACTTCTTAGAAAGAGCAGCTCTCAGACTTTGCTTGCAGAAGGCTTGTGTGGACTTGGAAGAATTCGAATGAAGTTCACAGGAGGTGTAAAGGCTTGTATGTTCTTCTTGTGTTGTGGTGTGGATATCTCTTCCTTCTTCAAACTTGAGCTCCAAATATAGCTGTTTGAAATGTAGCCATTGGAGTTTGTGGCCATTTGCAATATGTCTGTTTGAAGAGATCTCTAGGATCCTTTGGGTCTTGAAGTGTTTGTTATCCAAAAGTCTTTCAGTTTTGCTTCTTTCTAAGATCTTCAGAGGAGGTGCAGTTTTCACCGCTAAGGGATAAGCTCTTTTTCTTTCGGAGTGACTGTGAGGGAGACATGCTGAAAACATTCTTCAATAAATGCCTGCATGGGGACAAGACAAAAGAGAAAGTATCTCCATACCTTTGAGATAGGTGGATTAGACAACTACATAGGAGGGTATGGAAACCTCAGATGCAAAAGAGAAAGTAGTCAGACAGTTAGGCTAAAAAGGTAAAGCAAGGGTCTGTCAGTGGTAGGTGAGTCCTGTCAGATGCCATGCTCTTGAGAAATCATAATGCATAGTGTCTAATGATCCTTACAAAATCCGAGCAAAGGCATGAACAACTCAAGGATTATTTCATAAAATATATCAGAGGTGTCATGCGCAGGATTTAAATGAATAAATCAAGATGATATGACTTGTTCTGACAGAGAATAAAATAATACAATAAAGGATAATGACAGTTTTGATGAATCAATAAGATATTGAAGATTATTAAAAGAATGTATGAAAAGATTTGAGATAAATTTGCATTCGAAATTAAGACTAAAAGGATCATAAGAGAGTTTAAGTACAGAGTGATTCGAGTTCAGTAGTCGAATACCATATAGATTGTTTACTAAAGCATTTGACTGTGACAGTCGAAGAAGATAGACAAATATAGAAAGTCATTCAACTGTAACTGTCGGAGACATAAGTCGAATCAAGTATAAGATTATATGAAGCATTCGACTGTACCAGCCGAAAACATAAGTTGAGTCAAGTATAAGATTATATGAACATTCGACTGTACCAGTCGAAACATAAGTCGAATCAGTATATGATTATTTGAAGCATTTGACTATACCAGTCGGAAACATAAGTCGAATCAGTATAAGATTATATAGAAGTATTCGATTGTACCAGTCGGAAACATAAGTCGAATCAAGTATAAGATTATATGAAGTATTCGATTGTACCAGTCGAAACATAAGTCGAATCAAGTATAAAGTTGTGACCTTAGAAAAATTTGATGATTGTTTAACTTCGATTTTGAAGGAGTCGGATTTGACATCAAAGTCAGCAGTCGAATTCAGTAGAACAAAGAGAGAGTTTGGACTTAGAAAAATTTCGGAGATGGAGGTAAAGACCTGAAATGTATCTAAATGATTTTTGTGATATGTAATTTTTAACTTTGTAGAAAAATTATTTTAAAGAGTAGAAAGTTTATTTTAAAGAGTTTTGTCATAGCAAAATAATAGATATTTTAATTTAAGAAAATTCATAAATTCCTTTCGGATTGTTGCTCAACACAACCGCCTCTCACACATCCTTGGCGATAATAGCCCAACAAGCAGTATAAAGTTCCCAGTAAAACCATCCGGACCCGGAGCACTGTCCCCTTCATAGACAAACCGCAAGTTTAATCTCCTCATCGTTAGGGATAACAGAAAGCATATGATTATCCTCCTCAGAAATAATATTAGGAATAGAGTTGAGAAGCTGGTCATGAATGGCATGATATTCCATGGACGGATAGAAAAAAAATTGCACAGCAGTAGACTATAAAGCATCTTGATCATCACACCATTGACCATCATTCTAAGCCGATAAATGAAATTTCTATTCTGCCTACTTCTCACTACGCGTGATAGAAATCCGTGTTTCTGTCCCCCTCCTCCACATTGAATTCTTGATTTTTGGCGCCAAAAAAGTTCTTGACAATGGAGGGTTTGCCTGAGGCGCGCATTGGTCTCATTCAAAAGCGAACGATGTGAGACAGTAGGCGCCTCATCAAAGAGGATTTGACACTTAGCAATGTGATCTTCAGTGGAGGCATGAGGATGTTTTCAGAAGTTACCTTACATGAAACCTTGGAGGTTCCCTGTAGGACGATTTGACAGCTGGGATGCCACACGAAGACACACATGCTAACTTTTGAGACTTACCATCATCCACACCTCCGGCGGAAGACCCGCCATGCATGGCCGCGAGCGGCGGCAACGACGTAGGCAGGCCTGAGGCCTCCACGCAGTCCTAGTCAGAAGATGGGCCATGCACAACGTTGACTTTATGCAAAGGCCGGTGATCCAACTGCTCCACATGAATAGTATCATGCACAACCTCCAGCGGAGAAGTAACAATAGATGGGACAATAGTATCATGGGTGACACCATCACCAGCAACATGCTCAGCTACCCCTTGGGTAACACCATCACCTGGCACACGATCAAGAACATGCTCAGCTACCCCATAGGTAGCACCATCACCCGCTTCATGCTCTGATACCCCCTGGAGAACACCATTACCAGCCACCTGCTCTGCTACAAATATAACTGGGTCTCCCACATCATCTCTCAAATGTTCAAAGGCATTATTAACCGGAATCTCCGATGTAACATCAACTATTTTCTTCTTGTGTCCACGAACTGGCCTACACTCTTGAGTGGTCGAACCCACAACCTTAGGAACACCAGCATCTTTAGTCAATTGAGCAGGCACAGGTTTCTTATTCTTTTTGTAACAAGAATCTTCACTATGACCAATGCGACAACAAACATACATAAGGAGGAACTCTGTGATAATTCACCTTCTGCCAGAACCTTGATCACCATAACCAATCCATATCTTCTCTTGAAGAGGAGCAGCAATATCAACATCAATGCAAACTAAAGCTTCAGCAGTTTGAGTCCAAGCTAAGGTAGCCTCATGGATTCGCAGAACATGCCCCAGATTATTTGCGATCAATCTCAAGTAATCCTCATTATACAAACTATCTGGAAGGCCTGGGAAGCCCACCCATATAGGCATCATGGAGGATCTTTATCATAATCAAAATTGGCAGGCCATTGAAGAATCTAAATAGAAAACCATTAATATATAAACTTTTCCGCAACAGAATTAAGAGGAAGTCCTCATCAGAATCAAACGAAGTAGAAGATGACCATGGTTGAGAACACTGGCTATGAAATCAGATTTAAGACCTAGCCTATTAGATAAGCAAGATTTAATCTCTGGGATGGAAGGCCTGCCATAAGAGCATTTGACAATGGATGGATCTATGCAGAACCTCCTCAGACTTCGAAATCTCCTCCTGGGAAAAGTAGATGGCAGGTTCTCCCGCATCTATGAATGCAGTAGCTTTAACTCAAAGTAGAACTTTCTGTCTGAGGATGAGAGATGCAGATAGAGCTTGTGCAAAAGATAAAGGCCTCTTCACCGGATCACCAGGTGCTACTCAGCGCCATGACAGCAGCAGAAGCGGCTGCCCGATCACCAGGTGCTTGCTCGACGCCATGAAGAAGCGGCTGCCCACCGCCCAGGGGCGGTGGCGGCCCCACGAGCAACCCACAACACCACCCCAGAACCAGAGCTTCTCTCTCTAGAAAACTAGAGAGAGACTCATTAGGTGACAAGTAGCTTTTCCTTTCTTAAAATAAGCACATGCTCTTAAATGATTGATCATGCTCTCTACTAGCCAATTGTTCTCCCTTTCTTACCTTATTATCATACTTGCTAAAATAAGCACATGGCAACTTGCTAAAATTGGACATGCATGATTTTTAATTCTTGATTTATCACTCATAATACTTGCCTAATATGGAGTTTCCATAATCAAATTTACAAGACACTCTGTGATTGTCCTCGTCGTTCAAACCCGTTAACCCAGTAACGAGCTTGACCCGACTCCGTCTCCCGCGAAACGACCGAAGCCTCGCAAAGGATATCAACTCATACATGTCCGTGGAAATATAAAAGAACACGTTGAATATTAATGAGATTTCATATATTACACATATTCACATGAAATGTACATATCCAGTTTTGAACTAATGTCAAATTACAGAGTACAACGTCTTGGGACAAATCCCCAAGGCACAACAAGAAGGAAATTACTCTGCTGGTGGCACAGGCTCGACTCTGCTACGGTGTAGTCTCAAACTAGAAGAAGACGAGAACCCTCCTTCTCTCCTTCACCTGGAAGAAGAAGGGGTGAGCCTCACAGTCAGTGGCTCAGTAGGAAACTCCCTCAAAAGCCGAAAGAGCAATATTCGCACAATAATATAAACAAGACTTATATTCACTAAAAGGTAACAATACCTACGCATCGTACTACAACTATAAATAAATAAACCATTTCAAAATAGGTACATGGTACAACATTTAATAAATAAATGGCAATTCACGTACACGTGTACAATTTACAGAAGGCACGCCGCACACGAGCCATGAGAACTGGTTTGCGACGCCAGCCACTGACCTAAACAAACCACACAAGACTACCTCTCAGTCTCCTAGCCATGGATGAAAGGTCAAGCTGCCACTCCACCTCTACAAGGTCAAAAACTGTGGAGACCAACGAACACCACTCCTTCAGATCACATGGCTACAGGCCCATGCCTGGCACCTTCAGGGACTCTGGCCTGAGCTCCCTAAAGTGAGGCACTAGAAAACCAGACTAGCTTGGTACTAGTATGTCTACTGGTGTCCATCCCCCACCACGAGTGCACTACAAGTGACTTCACACCCACAAACACAAGTCGCTGCCCATTGCCATCTTTCCCTCAGCCAGATGTACAACTCAAATTCAAGAGTGAGGGTACCTAGGAAGACGACACAAACTTGATGGTACACACTGTTCTGCGACAAACCCTAAGCACCACATGCTTGGCTTACAATGAACCTAGGGTATCTGAGTTGAGAGGTAACCATGGAAGGCATTAAATAACCCAACTTTCTATGCACACATATCCAAGCAAACTCGACATTTCCAATCACGATATGAGCCAACAAACCATTTACATGCTTAACTCAACATAAACAATACTACAGAAGCATGTGCAACAGAAAACAGATAGATTGGCCACAGAACCCAATAGCTCGGGTGGCCACATTCTAAACCGTGACACACAGTGGACACCATTAAAAACATGAATCGCGACGGACTAACCGACACCTTTAAAACCTAATTGTGATTGGACAAGTCGCCGCATTCAAACATGACATCTTGGTCCGTCACCTTTCAAACTAAGAGCCCTACTCTGTTCTTCCATTCAGAAATCACACAAATTGCCCAAACATGATATAAAAGCAAGATTCAGCATTCACAAAGTATCCTAAGCATGCTTACTACCAATATATGTCATTTCACAATCCAAATACCTCAAACCTATTCCACATAACCCACACAACCAAAATAAAGAGAAAGACCCCCTACCATGGGATGAACATAGAAACGACATTGTCTTGGTGTTTCCCACACTCCGAAGCACCTCCTCGCGCCGAAAGCACGCCGAAAAACACTCCATCACCCATAAGTCACCAGCAAAACCTCCCCCAGAGTTTCCCCTACATTCAAATAGTGCAACCTGCATTGTTTGGCCAAGGCTGGGAGCCGAAACAAAATGCAGCTAATCACGACATATCGGTTGTCGTGTTTAAAATGCGACGTACCTGACCATCGCAATTAAGCCCCGACGCCCTGTAATGCGGCACGTGGCACACTGCAGCCACACCCACGTAAAAGTGGCATTGAATCACAACATATAGGTGGTCGCGTTCATTAAGAATCACAACGTGTGTGTTGGTCGCATTCTTAATGAGCGCGCCAGAGGTCTGTTGGGCTGAGGTTTCCCAGCCCCCCAGCCTCACACCCTGCTATACACATCAACAACCACCCATGTACACAAACCACTCAACTAATGGGATACACACTAGCCCCAAACCGATAAACTACGATCTAAAAGATCAGGATATTACACACTCACATATGCAATTGAGCAATTCTCACACGCGGCACGCGTACAAACTCTTGCACAATATGAAAGCCCTTTTCTTGCTTGTGGTGAACTTTCCATCGAATATTCCTTCTACTAGACTAGTGACCCCTCGACCAGGCCTCCGTAAGTCTCCTCTGACCATGGATTCCCACGAGACCGACGTGTAGGTTGTACCACTGAAGTACCCATGAGTTAGTGTGCATGTATCTCTTCTCTTGAAATTCATGGCAGATCTTCCTCTTCTCATCTTGATTTATGGAGTACAACTTTATTGAACATAATATCAAGTCATTACTAAGAGATTGGACTAAATAGAAAACACGTCATTTTATTGTCGAACTGAACTCTTTAACTATTGCCGTGTTAATCTCCAACTATCTTGATATTATGGAACTCCTAAAATTCTTGTTAAACAACCATTCTTGATTGTAGGTATCTACATTTAAAAATCGTAGGATGCACGATCGGACATGGCGAGTGTCCAAGGGGTATAATGATTACTGGTGTTAAATCTACGCTGGGAGTACTTTCTTGTGTAAATGCTAGATACAAACACCACACTACACGTATTCATGATATGCTTTCCAAGGAGGAATAGATCCTTAATGCATGTTAATGACTAGGGAACTGACTTTTTTGCTCGTGAATGTACATGCTCGTTACTGTCTTGCTTTCTTACTTGATTAACATGGCCAATCTTGTTACATACTATCTTGTTCTTGCTTGTGAAATTACCATCTTTGTAGATCATTGTTCACTCTATCTTGATATCTTGAACTTAATTTCTTTCTAGACTGATCATTACATCTCTTGTCTATATCTTATATCTTACACGACACACTAGTCACGTTTTATTATAATGATTTAATTGCATAGTTCATATCATGATCATACCTTCTAGAATTTAAAATGTTAAATACTTATATCATTGCTTGGATGATGTAAATCCTATTCGGCGAGTATAGTCACTACCTGCTTTCTCAACATTTCATAGACCAGGATATAGATGAGGCATACGACCAAGGCTATATTGGGGATGAACAAGAGTGTAGAGTGCTCTCAAGCCATAGTATGGAGTCGTGCTATCTTGGCATCATATTGTTATAATTTAAGCAAATAAGATTATTAGAATAATGTACTAGGAGTGAGGATAGTTTGTAATTTCCTTTTTATTGAGTCCTAGTCCTATAGTTCAAACTTGATGTTGTCTATGTACTAGTTTCAATTATGGAATGAAATAAAAAGTTTGAGATTATAGAAAATGCACATTATTGTGTTATATGTGATTGCCAGCTAGAGGCTTATTTGTCAATTGTTCACGTCTCAATTATCCTTGCGCTGCCATATTTGGGACATGACAATTTAGTGGTAACAGATCCTATGTACAAAATAGGATTTTAAGTTCCATGTTTAAGTGATACCCCAGAACTTAGGTCATGGATATTACATATAGTGGCTAGTGGGATTGGTTAAAGACTGGGAATAAGCTAGTTTCAAGACTAAGCACTCATACCCATAGGTAATGTTGTTTCTAAGAACATTAATTAGTTGTTGTCCTTTTCTAAGGAACTTCATTATTCCTTAACAATGGCTGGTAACCATGCACAGTGGCAATCTATGCAAGAGACAGTGGCAGGACTTGCACAGGCCCTACAGAATGTAGTGCAAGAAGGAGCACAGCTAGTGCAAGGGTGGGAGCTGGTGATCTGCATCTACGTCTCCGAACCTAGATAAAGCTGAGAATTGGATCAAAGAGATGGAAATAATTTTCCAAGTAATGCAGTGCACAGAGCGGGAGAAGGTATTTTTGGTGACTTTCCAACTAAACAAGGATGCCAAGGCTTGGTGGAAGACCACATCGGCCCATCTACCCAACGCCAATCACCTTGAATTGGAAGAGTTCTTGGAACTATTCTAAGAGAAATATTTCTCAGAGCGAGTGTAGAAAAGAAGGCGGACAAGTTTGCCGAGTTGAAAGAAAGAGGAATGTCTGTGGCCAAATAGAGGCCCAATTCTCCCGTCTGACCCTATAGCCCCACACTTGGTGGGCATAGAGAAATTGAAGGATACTAGGTTCATGGATGGGCCGAGGCCCATATTTATTGATAAGTTGGGACCCATCATCATTCATACTTACACAGAGATGGTTCAGCGAGCACAGTTGGTAGAAGACACTTTGAAGAAGCTAGAATTTCAATGGGAAGCAGATCCAAAATCAAGTTGTCACTGGAAAGGGAGCACCACACATTGTTTGGGACTTTTCACTCTAGCAACAATGGTCACAAAGGCTGAATGGGGAAAACAATGTTGGCAATGGTAAGAAGATCAAGGTCGAAGAGAAATTGATCGTGAAGAAGTGTAAACTTTGATAATCTTGGACACCAGTGGACGAATGCTAAAAAAAGGTCAGTGCTTCCCTGCGATGTGGAAGACATGATCATCATATTCCCAATTGCCCCATGCTAAAAGATTAGGCTAGAAGGAACGAGGGTGTTGTAAAACGCCAAGGGCATGTAAATGTTGTGATCAAAGTGGAACTCCGTGAAGGAAGAGGTATGGTGAAAGATGCTATTTTTCTATACCTTTAGACTTGTCTAATAATATCCTTCTTACTGGTATATCCTAAGTGGGGGAGATGATTAGGGTATGATTGAAAATAATCTAGTAGTTTTACCATAGTTCATCATATGAATTAAGATGGAGTCAGATTGACAACAAAAAGAAGGAAATAGTTGGAATGAATTAGATAAATAGTATTAACGACCTATAGGCAAAGATAATTGGCACCTATGACAATAAGGGTTCAAGGATTTTGATACAAACTGGAGTTTATAAAGATCATATCTTGAACCAAATTGAAAACCAAGGTACTAAGTCACCTGACATTTTTTATGAATTTGAGGACTAAATTTTTTAAGTGGGGGAGGATGTAGCACCCCAAATTTCAGTAGTTTAAAATTTGAAT